>VCJB01003666.1:8853-21424 GCA_024140155.1 Backusella parvicylindrica | reverse complement strand
AAAAAAAAAAAAAGATACTTTTTTCGTTTTTGGCAAATGAATTAATCCATTTATATGCGTATATATAATAGTTATCTTCATGTCAGACTTCGTCAATATACTGAATCCATTGCATTTTGTGATGGTGAAGATCAAGAGAATGCAAATGCTACAGCCAGTTTAAATAGATTATTAATCTATCAACGTACTATTGTGAACAAGGAACTTCCATTGAAAGGTAAATCTTACTCATCGTCTTATACTTTAGCTCTCTTAACTAATTCACACAAAAAAGTTGCAAATGAAAGTTTTTCATATCTTGGATCCATTCTTAGTTACATGATCATTGCTATCCCTATCTTTACGGGTTTATTGGATGATAAAGATGCAGGTGAATTGAGCACCATTATCAGTAAAAACTCATTTGTTGCAATGTATTTGGTATTTTTATTCACAACCATCATTGAACAATCTTCAAAGTTATCTGATTTGGCTGGTTATACTGCTCGTATTGGTGAATTGTTGGAGGCTTTGGATGAAGTGACAGATGAAATTGAAAATTCAGAAATTGATCAACCCTATAGTAAAGGCGATGAAAGGTAAGTTAGATATAGAGATAGGGTAAAAAAGAGAGATTCGAGGAATAAAGCAATCTAAGTTATTTATTTATCAGTGATGTTATTGTGTTTGAAAATGTTACGCTTTACTCTCCTCGTTCAAAAGTGATTGTAAAGGATTTCAATCTTTCAATTGAGCAAGGTAATCATGTCGTATTTGTTGGACCTAATGGTAAGTTGGCGTGATTAAGATGGCTCCATGTTTGCTTGTTTATTTATTTTATGTATATTGTTATTATTATTACAAAAGGATGCGGAAAAACTTCTATGCTTCGTGCATTAGCATGTCTTTGGCCATGTAGCGAGGGTAGACTCCGAGTTCCCAGATTGAAATTCGGCAAGGATATCATTTTTTTACCACAGCTTCCTTATTTGATTGAGGGCTCATTAAGAGATCAGATTGTATACCCTAGCTCCACTTTAAGTACACATGGTATGTAATGAATCAGCTGTTCATCCATGTACTGCATTTATTTACTATTCTAAAAATATACTAAAATATATATAGTGTCAGATGAGCAAATTGTGGATCTACTCGAAAAATTACGTCTAAGTCATCTCTCTGGTTTAATTCAGTCCTACGATACAGTATATGGCCAAGAATGGTTTAAATTCTTATCCCCTGGTGAGCAGCAGCGCTTGGTTTTTGCCAGAGTGCTGTTTTGGAGCCCTCGCTTTGCAGGTAACACTTACAATTCAACTTTTCGTTATTCATCACCTTATTAACAACATATCTCTTTTAGTTCTTGACGAAGCAACAAGCTCTATTGACAAGGATACTGAAGAATACCTTTACCAATTGCTAATTGACAAAGGTGTTACTGTTATCAGTGTTAGCCACCATACCAATGTTATTCGCTTCCATAACGTTATAGTTAAGCTTGATGGTACAGGCAATTATACTATTCATAATGAGAGTGATGGATCTACACCATCTTCTTTGGTAGCTGTATAGAATTTTACATTTAATAATTTAATATAAATATTTATTTCTCTATCTTTTGTGTACAAAAAAAACATCCAATGTGATTCCATGCTGACTTTTCGATTTCTGACATTTGCTTTCGTTTTAATTTTAATTTTTTTTATCGTTTTTGTTTTGCTTTTCCTCACGTAATAATGTTTAAGCATTTAACGTATAAATCACTTCAATTGAGCGTAAGTATGTAAATAGGAATAAAATAAATAAAAACAGCTTATACTCAATATGATATAGTTACGACCGTATTCGAAGCGTTTTTATGTTAGTGACAATAAGTTAAAAATTTTGTTTTTCGGTACCGATGACTTTGCATCAACCCATTTGAACGCTCTCATTGAAGAAAAAAGTAAATTGATCTATTGCATTCACATAAAGCACCGTTTTTTTTAATATATAAACACGACTGACTGTCATTGTAGAAAAGGGTGACTCCAATATCGCCAGTATTGACCTTGTTTGCCCCCCTGACAGAAAAACAGGTCGAAAGCTAACGCAAGTGACACCAAGTGATACAAAACTTTTAGCAGAATTCAATCAACTTTCATTCTATCACACACCTCCGGAGGCAAAAACACTGGATGATTGGCACGTACCAAGTCAGGAAAAGTATGATTTAGGTGTAGTTGTTTCGTTTGGATATTTTATCCCACCTCACATCATTGCGTCTCTTAAATACGGTGCAGTGAATGTACACCCATCACTTTTACCAAAGTATAGAGGCGCTGCACCAATTCAACATGCATTGCTATATGGTGATAAGGAAACAGGTGTTACTGTACAGGAATTAGATGACAAAGAATTTGATGCTGGACGGATATTGGCACAAGAAACAAAGCCACTGACTAGACCGATGCGTTACTCCGAGTTGAAAACAAAATTGTCTCAAGTTGGAAGTCGCTTGTTGGTGGACACAGTAACTCACATCATTGAAAGAAAGAAGAATGCTACTTCTCAGGATATTTCCTTAGCAACAAAGGCACCGAAAATCCAAAAGGAGCTGTCTGAATTGGACTTTCACAACACAAAGGCATGGCAAGCAGAGCAATTAAGTAGAGCCATTGGTGAACAGGTAAGAAAAATGATAAAGATTGTCGGTATGTAAAAAAATTAATTTCTTTACTTTTCATGCAGTATCCACTCCGTACAATGTATACCTATGAGCGAAAGAGAGCAACTACAACAGTAGGCATACAACTATTGAATGTCCATCTACCTCTTCATAACAATTTTCATTCACTGGATAAGAAGCCTGGTAGTTTTATCTATGACTATAAAACCGATTCGCTTTTGATTTCATTTGCTGATGAAACCGTTCTTTGTTGTAAACATTTGAAGGTCGAAAACAAGGGTGTGGTATCCGCAAGAGACTTTACAAACGGTTATAATCTTCAAAACACAAAAGAGGGAATATTTGATGTCAATATTGATCACACTGTTTCAATGAAAATAGAAAAGAAGCTAGTAAAGATGAAGCAATTTAAATAATGAAAAGAAAAAAAAAACGATTTGAAAGCGGAACTTTAAAGAAAAATGTTTTCTCTCTTTATTTTATTATTGTCTTTTATTTCTCTTGTTCTTGTTGTTTTTACATATATTCCTAAAAGTAAATGAATCCAGGAAATAAAGGTCAAGATAATGACGCTAGAAAGAAGTCTGCAGCTCAGGCCAAAGCTTCAGCGATCTCAAAACAGGTGCTAAAAACTACTCCGATCCCTCAACTTGTCCAATCCTCAAGTCAGAATGTAAACAAGTCAAATTCAACCGATGTCATGTTGAGAGGAAAACCTACACAGCCTCTTCGTAGTACAAAAGTATCTCAAAAACTTGTTTTGTTTCCTCAGTCCACTGTAGACGATACAGAAACAACCATGAAGGCGACACTACCCATTGACAATGATAGCGTGGCTGAAATGCCGATGTCACCTATAGACGAGCAGGCAGTTACTCTTTTAGATAAGCAATGGAAGGACGAACAACGTCAGCCTCGTACTGCTGGTGTCCCTTTGCCCATTGAGTGGACTTTTGGATCACGTACATCTGCAGAACGAATGACAAAAGATGAACGAGACTTGGCACTATTACCGAGAGCAGCCGCTTATTGTACGGGGGAAGGGTATAATTTAGGTAGACTTCGGCCTTTTTTGCGTCAGCACCATCAAGTTTCACCACGTCTGTATGATGAATGTCTTTATGCCGCCTATCATTTCCCGCTTCGTACATTACGTCCTGATAAAGATAACTTGCACAATATCCGTGTTCGCAGTTATAAAAAATCACATCATCACCGTTCTGCTACCACGGATGAAGAAGAAATGGATTATGAAGAGGATCATTTTAGAGCAGAAGACGGCCCATTAAATAATCAGCATCGTCCTGGTGATCCTTATCCAAATTATAATCAAAATCACTTTTATGACGGAGAAGAAGAAGAAGAAGAAAGAAATAGAAATTATAATGAAACAACCCATCATCCGTACGATGATAATACCGAACACAATGAAGAAGATGGAGAAAATAAAAACCACAGTGCACCCGCATCTATGAATAACCAATATAGAGAAGATCATGAACAAACATATGAAGAACATGAAGTGGAACATAAACAAGAAAGGAACATGACAGAGCACGAGGTGATAGAAGATGAAGAGAGCAAACACCCACCTCGTGAACCCTTTAAAGGTGGAGAAGTATTTATATTTGATTATGGTGTAGTGGTATTTTGGAATTTCCGTAGAGCAGAGGAATTACTCATGTTGGAAGACTTTGCACGCTTTTCAATCGAGCCATTTAGAGATAATCCAGACGAAGATATGCAAATTGAAGAAATCCACTTCCAATACGATAACTCTCAAATGAAGCCTCGTATTTTCAATGATATGATTACTTTGAAGAGTAGCAATCACATGATCAAGTTGACATTGTCGCATGGTTTATCACAAAGTGCTGTGTTGGCAAGATATGAGGACTTGATGGATAAGACGATCGAAGTAAAGGCATACAAACTTAATAACTAAATAACACCGAGGGTACTTATTTCTTAATTTTACATTAGGATACAAAACATTTGCCCAAAGAAATGGCAGAAACAGGTCGTTTAGGAAAGACTCGTACAGAAATCACGAAAATTAATGGCCAGCTGTTTAATCTAAGAATGAATGTGAATCTTGTATCGAATGTATTAGGTAAGAATAGTATATAAACATTCTTAAAAACAACAAAAAGAGGCTTATAAGTGTAATGATAACTACAGATACACCGGAAATCTTTTGGTCTGAACCTTCATTGCAACCCATGTATAACGCAATAAGAGGTAAGATATATATTTGATTTGTATAAGTTCATATTATTATGCTCATTCATTCAACTCTAGAATATTTGGAAATTCCTCAACGTGCAAAGATCTTAAATGATCGACTCCGTGTTATTTCTGATTTGTTATCAATGTTAAGAGACCACCTGACTAACTTTGGTGTGGAATATCAGACATTGATTATTATTTATCTGATTATCGTTGCTGTGATTGTGGCATGTGTAAGTAAAGATAATGAACATGAACAAAAATGATACCTTTTTAATGTCTTTTTTTATTTATTTATATAGTTTGAGATTGCCGTAAAGATATTACAGTCCATTGATGTGGCTTAATGCTATGAAAAAGCAGAATGATGTTCATGCAATCAATCAAAAAACATAATAAAGATAAACCATTTCATTTTACTATTTATATATATAAATTATATTATATTTTATATTATGTTTATTTATTTATGTTTTTTTTACAATGTGTTTATTTGATATACAACGTTAAATATTTTGTAAATGAAAAAAATTAAATAGGTAGCTTTTGTGGATCCATCGTACCTAATATACTGTTTCCAAGTATCATTGGTGCAGCAATCAATCCAATAAATCCAAAAAATAGCCCATAAAACAACAAGCCATAACAGACCGCAATTCTCTTTCTCTCCTTTCTTTGCTTTGCTGACCAAATGTGCGACCGCATTTGATGCGAAGGCCTTAACCAGAAGAGCATTAGAGAATGCACGGTGTTGATGTAAGGAATTAAGATAAAGAAGGATAAGAAGAATAAGATGAAATGGCCTAATAGAAAATCAGCGGCAAAATCGGACATCTCCACAATTTTACAAAGCATTTCGCGACCAGGTTGAGTAATAGCTACACGATTTTTGTTTTCAAGAAAAAAAAATAGAAAAATCATTAGAGAAAAGTGAATTATTAGACTACTTTGAAAAATACATACCATGCCATCCAAGCTTCATAAAGAAAAAAGAAAAAATATATATATATATATAATTAATACATATATCCTTTATCCTCAATTATTATTTAATCAACTTACCCCTCTTCCGTACCACCGACCAGTCCACCAGCCACGATTGGTTTCATCATGCTTGAATTCTCTTGTAAGACAAAACACCGTGATCACCTTCAAAATAAACCGTTGGACGGAAACGATGGCAACCAATCCTAAAACAACATTGGTAAAATTCCAATTTTCAAGGAAAAACAAAGCCTCGAAAATAATCACACAATTGATCACAGCCCATCCATGGCACATGGCAGCAATGGTAGAGCCAAATTTGTTACACCAGTTACTGATGATGGAACCAATACAGATAGACATACCAAAAAACAAACCAAGTGCACCTGCATTCATCAATATGGGTGCCATAGATAAAACACCAATGCGAAGAAGACTGCTAGGACCCGTTGCTGGCTGTGTCTTGTCGGTAACATCAAAACTCTTTACAAATGTGTAGGGTATTATACAAAAGAGAGCATAGAAAAAGGGTAACATAATTTCAGAGTACACCACCATGAACTTCCTTGCTCTTGGTAAATCAGCAATATGACTGGTAGCATTTGAAGTTTGACTACGCTTATAACCAGTGATACGGGCTCTTGCCAAACGTGTTTGACTAATCCAAGAGTTTCTGTGTGTCTTTGAATTTCCTCGTGATAACCATCGCATAAATTCACGATAATCTATCAAGAAATCGACAGGAGAAAACTGGTTCGGATTAAATACGAAAGGTGAGATAATCAAAGCAAACACGGTAAACCAAAAGTAGGTCAGATGAGGGATCCAATAAGCAAGAGATGCAAACAACATGATAAGAAAATTTCGAGCACCTCCATAGATACTTGGATGTGTAAATCGTGAATAAAGTGTTGAAAATGGAAGACGAGATGTAGCAAAACCACGACCGGTACCAATGTATTGAGCACCGCCATAAACGAGATTTTCTAAAACAGAGTTCGTATATATCTGGGTCACAAAGATTTCAAACAATGGGGATAAAGACAAAAAGTGTTTTGCCATACGAGTCAAGCTTCTTGAGAAACCACGTTCAGTTAATTCTTGCAAGAACAAGGGAAGGAAAGCTGCAAAAAATACTACACAAATAGAAAGAATACAACGCTTGACCCAGTCAAAAATAGGTACTAAATTGTAGCACCCAGCTGGTATCAGAGGTGCTTCCGGTGGTGCATCAGGGTGGTATTCACAAATGGCCAATGTCGATCCCATAGCAGCAATAAAAAGAATGGCTAGCATAAACATATTGACAGATAACATAATGAAGATGTTATTAATGTGGAAACCAGGATGTGCATAATAAAATGTGAGGAAACGATCTAATGGAAGTTGTGTGCCAATGTAATAGTATTCTCTCGAAAGCATTTGTTCACCCATTCCTGTACCAATCTTTGTTGTAAAGTTCAATATAGAGCCAAAACCCAAATCACGACCTTTTCCGCATTGGAAATATTCAGTATGTTTAATACGTCCTCCTCTTGTAAAGGCATTCATGCCCGCATAGATATCTTCGTTCAAATGAAGACCCTTCTGAGCCTTGGAAACACCACCACGTGTTGTCATAAAAACTGCATTTAAGAAATCGGGATGTCCATAATGTAATTTTCCACCAATCTTGGCCATGATACGCTGAGTAAGTGTACCAAATGTTTGTTCCTTTCCTGCTGCTACATCACCTAAAACTCCTATGTTCTCAGAAAAAATGTATTCTCGAGCTCCTACAATGGCTACCGGTGTGGTACCGGAAGGACGGTAACCTTGTGAATACGGTGAAACATTGGTGGGCTCCAAATTTTCAAATTCTCCCAATACATTACGGATCTTGAGGCACTCTTCAAGGTAATTATCTTGGTTGGCATCAATCAATTGTAAAAATTCACCACGATAGAAGATAAGCGCATGGTTTTGGTTATCAGACTTGCCATCACCCAAGATCGGGTTACCCGGTAAACGAATTCTATACTTGGGTTTACGTTTACCATTTTCAAGCTTTTCGCAAGAACCGTCAATAAGAGCAGAATAATAAATGGGGTCACCATCAGGTTCTGTGGATGGATCTTCATCTACAAACGCAACTTGAAGGTCAGGAAAAGCTTTGAATAAGAGCTCTGAATCTTCAGCTTCTGTCTTGTTGAATTTCGAATAGCGTTGCATGGCTATCAAGAATTTAAATTTTCTTCGGGCTAATTTTGTCAAATCATGTTCTAGACGTTCGTTATCTCCTTGATACGATTTGACTGTCTCCGGATTTTCAACACGGTACAGTAATTTGATAGCCTTTTGATAATTCATAAATCCAGAAACAGTACGATAAAGTGTTTGTGCTCTTACAGAAGCCCATATACGTGTACGTAAAGTGTATTCTGGTTTTGATTTCTTGAAACCAATACAGTAAAATGGTAAATCATCTATTTCGGATTTGACTAGTTCTTTTCCAGAAACATCAGATAAAGTCGATGAGCTGGCTATTGCCTCTTCCTGTTTTGTTCCATCCTTATTTAATACCCGTTCCTCGTCACATGCTAATATTTTGGTATCCTTGACAAAATTATCCCATTCGATGGAGTGTAATTGTTTTAGATATTCTAACAAAGTGACACGTGTACTATTATCTTCTTCGCGGATAATTTCTCGTAAAGTCAACAATATTTTTTCACCATAGTGAGGCTAGTTGTTGATATATCAAGAACATATATATTTTTTCAATTAGTCAATAGATATTCAGTTGTTTGTTTGTTTGTTTGTTTGTTTGTTTTGTTTTGCTTTTTTTTTAATGTTTTTGCTTACAGTGAATACAGTAAACGTGGGCATACATTCAACAGGATGCGCAGGAGGCATTGGTGTGGTTAAACTTTGAGCAAAGAAATGAATACGACGTTCTGCTTCACCATGCTGTGGAAAGTACTCAGTCTTGAACGACGTATCTTCTTGAGACACAAAAAACGTAGGTGTTTTCAATGTAAGATGTCCATCCATAACATGATATTCCTAAAAATAAAATAAATTCCGTTAAGTTGAAATGTTTGTTGCAAAACATTTAAAAAAAAAAGCAAAGATGGAAAAAAGAAAAAGAAAAAGAAAAAAATGGAAAAACTTACTGCTTGATATATCATACGTTGAGCATGATCTACGGTAATCAAGTGCTCACGATACATGGTAATAACAATAGCATTCCAAACTTGAGAGCAAAGCACTTTTGGTTTGTAGTTGATTTGAATATCGGGAGTGGCCAAAAGCTTAACAAATATACGTTTCGGTAAACTTGAAAATACATTTCTCCATGGTGACCAGATTGAAACGCCCAGATAAAACGAACGTGCTACGGAAAAAATTGTATTCAAAATAATATACCAAAGATAAGTATCAAGGAAATAAAGAACCAGATCCATAAGGAGCATAATAAAAATGGTGATCATTGGCATCTGTTCACAAAGCATATGTCCAAGTATCGCATCATCACAGTTTCGAATCACCATTGTACTTATCACCGTCAAGGGATCTTTGAACGAAAGTGCCAAGAAGAAATAAGATTCTAGTAGCTTACAAGTAAACACACAAACCCAAAGGCTGATGGACATGACTCGGTCAATCTTCTTCAATGGAGGAAAGCTGGCCGTGAAGGTTTCATTGGCCAATTCTTCTCTTGTATGGTTAGAAGAACGCATAAATAACCTTGAAGATGGTACAATTGTAAGAAATAGTGTAGTGGCCACACTGATAAGTAAATGAATACAAGCAACTGTTTTGGATATCCAACTTTCACGATCAAGGAAGACACAGTAGAATGAAGGACCAGTATTAATTAACATTAGCAAAAACAAAAAGAAGATACGTCGAACGATATATTTAGAGTTACTCCACGTCATAGGCAAATAAGATAATTCAGCAAACGACCCTATCAACACCAGTAAACAAGCAACCATACCACCCAGGGCGACAACGGATATCTGTACAGAAGTTTCTAATTTTGCAATTTTTTTGTCTGGATTCAAGTAGAGAGAATAGGCGTTTGCACTGATATAGTACCAGAACGAGACAATATGTATCACCCATACACGTGAGAAATTAATGGAAGCATGCATCCACGAGCGCTTTTCTTTGTAAGTTTTTTTAAAGGTATTTTTCCAGTTGATTTGGGCAAGCGCCAAGTATCGTCTTTCAGGAGATAATTTGCCGATGGTTTGTGATGGATCATCAGAGATACGGAGTAAATCGTAGCAAGTTGAGTGCCAAAAGAGTTGATTGACATCGTCATAGCCAATAATCTCTTCATGGTCTTTTTCTCGCTTTATGTATTTTCCATCTACTCGCTCATATGTCTGATCACGAAAAAACTGATAAAGTGGGGTTATAATGGTATTTAAATATGTTCCTTCTTCAACTGGAGGTTTGCTTTGGTCATGACAGTAATAATCGGATGCCAATTTATATATAAAACACAAAGCTTCAGGCGTGTATCTGACAGCAGCAGCCTCTCCCCATAGTAAAAGATAGAGAACAAGATCTCTTATTTTTTCGTGGTTACTTAGATTTCGCATTTTTGTTGTCCATAATTCATTTGCTCTATCCAGTTGTTCTGATTCGCTGCTGCCGGTTTGAGATGAAAGTTGTTTTTCTTCGGGTGTTTGGTCGTAGATATCCATCTGCGCCGCAAAGTACCATTTTCGATAATTTGCATTCTCACCTCCAATATAGTCTGCATGAAGGGTATCTAGAGCCAGTTGAGGCTTTAACCGAGATGCTCTAGAATCAAGCATTACCATCAGATGCTCCCTCATATTTTGAATGCTGTTTTTCTGAAAGCCAAATGCAGCACCAATTGAGTCAAATATTTTGGTGATATCCAACGTTGATATTGGTGTATCGTCTTCTAGACCCCATGCTGGATAATCGTCTTTGTTTTTGACCAATGGTAGTGACGAAGTCGAATTGACTGTGGATTGACTTTCGTTGTTGATCTGCATCATATTTCCTTTATATTTTCTGCTTTCGAACAATGCATGCATTGAATCAACTGAAGAGGCGTAAGTCATGTATCGACCATCTGCATTATCTGTTAAAGCTGCCAATACATTAACATCCACAACATCGGTAGCAGAAGTCGATGCAATTTGCTGCTGGTGATATTGGTTATATTGTTCATGCTGAAAACGACTATTCGATGCCTCTTTCACTTTGTAAAAATGTTTTTCCTCTACATGTATAAGTTTATTTAGTTTCAATGTAATATATTTTAATTCCCCTAGTTAATAAAAAAAAAGAAATAAATAAATCAATACAATAGTGAAGCAATACCTTCTAATATGGCAGATGCTGGTGAAATTGGAACAGGGATAGCATTTTTATAACTTCCAGAATCATTGTTCTGCTGTTGCTGCAATTGTGATTGTTCCTGCTGCTGCTGTTCCTGTTGTTGCTCTTGATGTTCTTCTTGCAGCTTCGGTGATTCTGGATATAGTTCATTACTATATAATATAATAAAGAAGATAAGATTAATTTTCTTCAAGAATATGAAATCAATTGTGGAATGTTATTCAATTAAAAAAAGGGGGATATTGATTTTTACGCTGAATAGTATGCGCGGACCTCAGTAAAGTAGTCCAAGTTGTCCAAGTTGTCGTCATTTGAAATTTCTATGTTCGTTTCTTGATGACTCGTTACTTCTGTGGTAGAAGAAACGGGACTCTTCTTTGAGGCGACAGAGCCTTCATCAATTGAAGTATTCTCTTCCATTACTCAATCTAATATATATTAATATCTTTTTAGTTGATATTAATAAGCTCAAAATATTGAAAGAGAGATACACAATGGAAAAATAAAAAGCAAAAGAAAGATAACGAAATAAACCACAGTTCATTAACAACAGAGTGGTAACAAAGTGGTATAATAGATCCGTGTTTGTAAAAAGGAAACAAATCAGATCCTAGGACCATAACAGTAAATCCAGTTGCATTTAAAAGGAAATATCAGTAAAAAACAATCGTAGATTTCACAGCCTTTGATTAAATGGTAAATCAAGTCTGTTTTTTTTTTATGTTTCCTATCTTTTACTCTACATTATGTAATCCAACTTTTAAGAAGAAAAAAAAGCGGCGATTTAAAATTAGTGAATTTCCATAGTGCGAAGTCTCGCCCGCAAGGGGACCTTGAGAATTACTATAAGCCACTTATTTTTATTGGCATGACAATGAGCAGTTTTAGAACTACAGAAAAATGGAAAAAAAAATAACCCAAGAACTTGCGTTTTCTTATTTTTTATTAATTTTTTTTATTATTCTTTTTTGTTATTAACAACAACAATAATAATAAAATATGTTCCGTACATCAGTTCAAAGACTCCAGAGAACTACCACTGGTGCTTTAAAGAGAGCTTATACCTCAGGAACTGAAAAGCCTTCAACTGCTCACAAATTAGCTGAAGAATTGTTGGCTCAGAAGACAGGTAATGTCAAGGGAAAAGCAACTCTTCCTAAAGGAGATAAGAAGCCTATCAAGGCAAAGGGGGAGAAGGGAAACAGTATGAAGCAAGTTGCTATTGCTTCAGGCGCCTTGACTGGTGCTGGTATTGGTGGTTTGTTCTATTATGGTAAGTTGGAACATACCTTTGTGCTTAAATAAGGTTATTAATGTCTTTCGAAAAAAAAGGTCGTCCAT
>VCJB01003662.1:0-11854 GCA_024140155.1 Backusella parvicylindrica | reverse complement strand
TTTTTTTTTTGCAGTGTGATAATGAAAAGATAGTTTTACATATTTGGTACTTCTGACATAATTTTTTGTATTGTCGTATCTTAACCTTAACCGTTGGGCCATACTACTACATGCTAAGTTAAACCCTTTCAAAATTTATCTCTAAATTTACCACCACTGTTGGGATGCTCTAATAACATTCGGCAAAGTGAGCAATAATTATTCTAAACAAGTAAACACTTTCTGTAATGGATAGCAAGACGATCTTCAACTGAAAGAAAGATAAATGGATGACTGACTAATAATGACTTTATTAACTCCTATTTTTTTTTATCTGATTATAGTTGGAAAACTTGATGTTTTTCAAGTCTAACACTGACGAGTCATTACCAATAATTACATCTTCATTGCGCTCAGTCTTGTTTATTATTCATATTTACATTCTCTACACATATATACTTAACTCCTGTCAAACGCGCATCAAGTCCGGGACTCTTTTTTTAGTCCAAAGAGAAGACAGACAAAGAGGTCAACTGAGAACCTTACAAAAACCATTGAATTGGACGAAGATTATGAAACAAATTGAACTTAATTCCTCTATTTTTCATTGCATATTTAACCATTTCAAGTATAAATGTTGTTCATGTAAGAATAATTAGTATGTTGGTAAATACATGGCTAGTTTGTGTTAAAAATTGAGTAGTTTATTGAAGGATTTTATCATGTCTTCACTTATTACAATGCAATCAAAAATAAAATTGCGTTGTAACCATGCATAATTGAAACCCAATATTCTTGAATAAGCAGGTTAAACCTGTTTAAACTACTGATATTAGAAACGATATGACAAAATATTCAAAAAGTTGATCTAATTTAAGCACTTGTGAAAATCAAAATTCGGGGACTGTCCTAAAGTGTGTCATCACAAATTATATAAAAAACCTTCACTTTGATTGAAGGAACGGCAGTTAACTTTTAATGATAAAACTCTTAACTTGATTCTCAACAGACTCTCTCTGTACAAAACTTTTTAAAACCTCTAACAAAATACCTCATTTTTTCCGCTGAACTACAAGATGAGCAATAACCAAGTAACAAAGAACTCTCCCCTTGTACCATATGGTGATGACAACATGAAAAGCGACCATGAAATGGAGCTAACCACCCCGGTGGAATCTGAAACTGAATACCAAGACTCTGATGTCGACTGTGACTACGAAGTACTGGTCAGGAATCTGGAGCAGAAGGTCAAAAAGGCTACGGACAAATATGTCCAGTCTATTCAAGCTGGTGACCATGAAAAGGAGCGTAAGCTTCAAGAAGAAGTTGATAAACTTCAAAAGAATATCCGCACTATCAAAGAAACTGTGTTGTTATTGAAAAGGGATGATCAACGATCTGAGGTTCAACAGTCGAGAAACTTTGTACCTCGTACTGACTTACCCGTTTGTAAGATTAAGAAGTTTTATGGTCAAAGGACATCTGATGGCGTTTTCGAAAATGAAATTACATTTATCAGTACCTTTGAGAGAACTTTGGCTCTCGCTTCTGTAGATGTTGAAAAGTGTTGGAAGAAACATATTGTCCTTTGCTTTGATAACAAGAGTGGGTTATGAACATTTTAAGCAAAGCCAAAACATGGACTGAAGCTAAGAAGTGTATTTCCAAGCAATTTGATTCAGTGCATTCTAAAAATGAAGCCCTGCGTATTGAGTTTGAAACGAACACGTAATTTGGAAGAGGAAGCTGAAAGTTTAGAAAACAAGCAACGCAGGAGAAAGGAGGAGGTAAAGAAAGAAAAGACCAGAAATTGTTATGAAGTGTGGAATTTAGAATTAGCCTTTTAGAATGTCATGGAAAGGCTCTTTAGTAACATCAAGCCTACCATCGAGCAGTATACAGAAATGAACTTTAAGGATAAAATGGCGTTCTTGTAAGTTCAATACCAAAAATGATAACGTCACTTATTAATTTGTTTGTGTTAATAGCCTTATAACCAACTCGATTGTCAATTTATCAAAAGTTGGATGAAAGATCATGGTTAAAATATATTGAAAAAAAACACATCATCACCTCTTTGGAACCAATTGATGGGACAGATGCGATAATTAATCATACAAAAAAACATGGTACTAAAGCTTACACATACATTTTTATTATTCTGTAAGTCTGGTTAACCTTTTTTTTTTAAAAAAAAAGAACAATTCTGTTGACTTGGATTTTTGCACCTCGATCATTTCCACAGCCAAAACCGATGAGGAATGGAGACTTTTTCGTATTTATGGTTATATGTAAGTTACCTATACTTATATACGTGCATACGTATTTATCATTTAACAAATGCCAGTGCAGCCTTCAACTGTTTGCATTTAAACAAAAGGAAATGAATCGCTGGAAGCGGATATGTACGATACTTTTTGGGGACCAATATTGAACATTATCTTTGAGGATTCCAGTGTTATTCTAACCAGGTATTTGCAATTATAATAGTAGTGCTGTTAATGTCATTCATTTTAATATGCGTTGAATTAATTTAATTTTAAAAAGGGGAGACAACAATACTTTTCTTTTATTATTTACTCTTTAAACTCTACCTAAAACTTAAAAATTAACATCACATTCAGCGTCCTGGTATGGTATTAAAGAAAATACATTTAAAGGATGCCAAGGTAATAATGGTGCTGTACTTATTGTATGTAACCTTATCATTTTAACTCATACTTTATCTAGTTATATATAGCATGGCAATTGTTTATACTTTATTAACTATTATTATGCCATATCTATTAGAAATTATTTTACCAAAGATGCTTTTTAGTATTATTTGAAAAATAAAAACTTTAAATTTCTGCTAGTTTATTGTAATTACAATGAATCAGACGTCAGATATTCTATCTCTTAACCTAAAATACAGAGAGGGATTTTTCTTAAAATTAAACAGTAACAATAAAGGCATTTCTCTAAAATTCAGCAGTAGTGACAGTAATTAGTGTTTAAAAATGGGATGGCAGGTGAAAATAGCAGCCATTTGTGTAATAATTATAAACATTATGTTATGGCGTCCTGTTTTTTTCTTTTTTTCAAAGACACTCTTAGGATTTGCGCAATAACATTTGAATATAAATGCCCAGTTGTTCCACAGTAACAGAAACACTCAGGCATTTTCTAAAGAATAAATGAAAAAAATCTAGTTTCCTCCTCATCAGAGTAAAATGTGTATTGTCGCTTATTTCAAAACTCTATATCAACATCTCCACTATTTCTTTCATCTGGGGTTGGATGCATTATAGGAATATGTCTTTCTGAAGGTTTGTTCATTAGAAATCGAGTACGAGAACATTGCTTCGATAATAAATAGCTCTTCATCAACAACAAGGAAGAGAAGCTCATTTTTTACGAAATGGAGGCTGAGAATAAACAATTACTTACGGTCAGTATATGGATGTAAAACCACCTGAAAAAACAGTAAAGATGATGGAAAATGAAGCTGAAAGACCTGTTTTTGAGGATAACAACCATGCTGATCTAGCAGGTTCATATCGACACTATAAAGGCGCTTAAAAAGAGACACACGTTTGGATATCAAGAAATATATTGAAGGGAGAGGTTATGATTTTGTTTATCTTCCACCATATTTCCCTGAGCTAAATCCGATCGAGCAATTCTGGTCAGTATGCAAGAGTAAATTGAAAAGAGAAGAGCTTTTACAAGAAGAGATACTAACATCAAGAATCACAGAAGCATGCAATAATATATACTTGAGCGACATGCAAGACTTTTGTAGATATTCTATTCTAAAATTCCGAGACTGTTTGGAAGGAAAGCATTTGTAGTAATATTGTATGAAAGTAGCTGTACGAATTTATTTTTTCAAAGTGCACGAATTTTTTTTTATTTTGTTCAAGTGCACGAAAAGTTTCTGAAAAAGGTATAACAATTGCGCAGTCTGTGCTTCTCATGTGCTACATTCAGTGTTACACCTATTGGATCATTAAATGAAGAAAAATGCAACACGATTTTATATCTTTTTCCTTTAATAATATATTTTTATTTTCAATGAGCGAAGGTATATATTCTATATTTACATATACCAACATCAAAGAAACGAATATACTGAAGTTATCCCCTCTTTTTTTTTTTTTTTATCTAAACTCAAACTCGGGTTATAACTCTAAAGTTGTAACAGTAAGTGATGATGATCGGCACTCTTCCAATGCTGATATTAAAAAATGTTCATTACATGCAGGTAAACAAATAAATAAATAAAAGGAGGGCATGAAAACACTGATGCTTAATAAAATAATAGACAACAGGCTAAGCAATGTCACATCCGAGGAAGGAGATGATCCTGTTTCTCTAATGGACAGTGGTAAATATTACCATCATAGTTAAATTTTCTTTTTAATAGTCTTTTTTTTTTATTGACGATAGAAAAGGCATATCGACTAGGAGAATCGTATCTCAATGGAGATGGTGTTGAAATGAATTACAAAGCTGCATTTGACTACTACAAAATTGCGGCTGATCAAGGGTACGCTGAAGCTCAATATAGGTTGGGTTATATATACGATAATGGACTCGGTTTAGACCAAGATTATGCGACTGCCATTGTGTGGTATAAAAAAGCAGCATATCAAAACCATATCACCGCCAATTACAGACTAGGTAGAATGCATTTTTACGAGGAAGGTGTTGAAAAGAACAATGACCTTGTATTTCAGTATTATAAAGTTGCCGCTGAACTAGGAGATGCAGAATCCCAATACCAATTTGGATTATGTTATAAAATGGGCTATGGGGTTGAGCAAAGTTATGAAAAAGTCATTCCTTGGCACTTGAAAGCAGCAGACCAGGGACATATTTACTCAAAGTATGACTTAGGAATTGCATATTACTATGGTCTAGGCGTGGAGATAGACTACGAAATTGCATTCAAGTATATGATAGAGGCAGATAGTAGAAATCCCAGTTCTTACTACCTTTTAGGGGATGAAAACTTTTATGGCAAAGGATGTGAAAAAAACTATGAAGTTGCTTTTCAATGCTATAAATTCACAGCTCAACATGACATTGACGATTCGCGATGTCAGCTGGCAATAATGTATCACTTTGGCTATGGGACAGAAAAGGATGAACGATTGGCTATAGAATGGTATACAAAGGCAACATCGAACGATACTATTGCTAGACTATGCTTGGCAGAGTTGTATCATAGTGCCAGTAAAGAATTTCAAGACTTTTCAAAAGCGTATGAATGGTATCATAGCGAATTAGATGATAGTAGTAAAAGCTTTGCAATTAGAAGTATTGGACTATTCTATGAACATGGAGATTTATTTGAACAAGACTATAAAAAGGCTCTAGACCACTATTTACAAGCAGCAGAGGACAAGAATGTAGCCGCCTATTTTAATATTGCTCGATTGTATTACTTTGGTTATGGCGTAGAGCAGTGCTTTACAAAGTGTCTGGAATGGTTATCCAAGATTGAAAATGAAAGACCTCGCGATCATTATACATACGTTTATGTTCAGAGCGGAAAAGAAGAATTTTCGCGTCAATTCGATTTCAGCAAAGATAAGAGGTACTCAACTATAACTGAACATGAATTGTTTGGAAAAGTTTATTGTCTTTTAGGTTTTTTGTATACCCATGGAGAGGGCGTTGAAAGAAATCTAAATAGAGCCAAAAAATATTTCCAAGTTGCACTTGAAAAAGGGATAGAAGAAGCTCAAAAATATATCCAAGAAATAAATGAAGAATGTTGAAATTACCAAATAAAGATTATAAAAAAAGATGTTTAAAAAAAAGGTGTTTATGTATTATGTATATGTAAAAATATGTACATATATAAAGAAATTAACATGTATATAATAATGACACTCTACTCTATAGGAATAATAATAATAAAAAAAGAACTCTCACTTTTTCTCTCTCGCTAATGGGCGTGAAACATGTTGAGTACGATGGGAATAATCATGCCTGCAAGAATAATGAGCACGTGAGTTTTGTCATTTTGGCCCGACGGATGACCATGTCCAGAGGCTTCCTGGAGCGCATGCATAGCAACATAGAGAAACGTTCCGCCCGAAAATACTAATAACACACCGGTCCAATATTCCAAATTAACTGAAGACGATGAAGACGAGAATAAATAAAGAATTGAGTATGTCAGCAACGCACCCAGAGGGGCTGCTAACGCAAAAATAAGCAAGTGTTTCCTAATGGTTACTCGAGACAAGCCAGATGCTAACAGAACCGAAGTCAAAGCGAAGGATGCAGGTGCCTTATGTAACATGATTGCAATAAACACCACCATAGATAATTCCGGATGGGTTGCACTTGCACCCAAAGCGATACCATCGGCTGCTGCATGTACAATAAGTCCTACGGTTGGTGTCATAGAAGGTGGTGGGGTGGTTTTAAGCTGTTGCTGCTGTTCTTCGTTTTCGTCGGCAGCTCCGCCTACCATCATATTCAACTCACTATATTCGGCGCCGCCGTTGCTGTTATTTGTATAATGCATATGAAGCGAACTCATTTGGTCAATCACAAACATGATTGCAAAGCCAATAACCAATACAAGCCCGATAATAGTATGTTCGCTCCCTTCCTCTCCTTCTCCTCGTTTACTTAAATTAAAACCCTTTGTTTCATCTGCTAGTGAATCTGTCGACCATGTCGAAGCATCGGATTGGCTGCTCATGTCTCTATTGCTACTGTAGATAGTCTCGACACCTTCAGGAATCACCACCATTAAACTTGTGCCAATCAATAATCCTGCACCAAGTGCGTTAAACAGTCGGATCTTATTTTCAGACAGTTTTGTTGTTAAAGGTAGAGAGCCTGCTACATAACTACCGAAAAGCATTGAAATGCTTAATAGTAGTAACCACAAAAACGGTTCCATCTTGTTTTTATTAATATTATGAAAAGGAAAATAAAATAAAAGAGAGAGAGAGAAAAAAGAATAGTATTTTATTTTAAAAATAAAAAAGAGGTTTTTAATTATTTAAATTCAGCGTTTTCCTTTGTGCTTTTTGCCTTTATGGTTCTTTTTCTTTCCATTGGTTTGCTCCTTTTTTGGCTTTGTTGTGTTGTTGCTTTCTTCTGATGTCTCTGGTTGTTCTTTAGCGTTGGCATCAGCGTTTACACTCAATGGATCGGTCTCTGAATCTTGTGTTTTTATGCCATTTTCGCCCTGTTCATTGGATGAACCGTTTTCGTTTGTCACTTCTTTCTCAGTCTCAGTCTCATTCTCCCCTTCATCCTCTTCTTCTTCTTCTTCTTCTTCTTCTACTACTTCCTCTTGCTGTTGGATAGTATCAACTTCTTCTTTCTCTAGAGAGTTTGTTTGTTCTGGTAAAGGTTTTTCATCATTTTCTTCGGGAATCTCTTTCACTTCGGAAACTTCTTCTTCCTTCTCTTCGGTGTCTAGGCCTTTTTCTGCTGGCGCTGAGCTCTCATCCTCTTTTTTGTCCTCTGACGTTTTTCCCTCTAAAATCTCTTCATGTTCTTTGATATCACTATGTGAAGTTGTCTCTTCTTTCATCTCGTTGGATATATTATTGTTATCATTGTTCATATTATTTTCGTCATCCTTTATACTATCGATCTCTTCTGTTTTCTCTCTAATTGTATCTTTATTGTCATCATTTGCCTCGTCTATTTCTTTTGTATTTTCATTTTCTGTAATATTAGTAGTAGTAGTAGTAGTAGTAGTAGTAGTAGTTGATGATTCAGGATCTTCTATTTTCTTCTCCTCCTCTTCCTCCTCCTTTTCTTTCTCTCCTTCCTCTAACTCTATTTGTTTGTCTTGCTGTGCTTTTTCAGATTCGTCCGACCCTTTATTAATAGCCTTTTCTAACACTGGCAAATAAGTAGCAAGAAGAGCCTCCATGTCCTCATCGGCGGTAGTTTGAATAGATAGATCCCCATAAATACCATCGGAAAGACAGCTTTTCAAAAACGGAATACAGCAGCGGACGTAAGCAGCTGCAAATGATTGGAGATGAGTGATTTCATCGGGTATATGAGAGGCTGCCTGGTCTGAATATTGCTTTAACGCACCACCAATTTCTAAAAAGCATGCTTCCAAGTGACTTTTGATGGGTACATACAGACTAAGTGCAGGCA
Source organism: Backusella parvicylindrica (assembly GCA_024140155.1). NCBI lineage: Eukaryota > Fungi > Mucoromycota > Mucoromycetes > Mucorales > Backusellaceae > Backusella > Backusella parvicylindrica. The sequence continues at coordinate 3,739 of VCJB01003662.1, read as the reverse complement.
AATGTCGAAGGGAGTTGAATACAGCAAGGATACCGTTGGTAAATATGGCAAGTGTAGGATAGGATACCAAAAGCATAGGTGGTTGAAATGTTTGTATCTTGCTATCTTGGGCATGGTGAGATATCAACTTGGATGACATCCAGGAACTGGGAACAGCCCCTTCCTCTGCCGACTGAATAATCATATTAACAAGTTCCTCTGTGGCCCGATCGATTCGTCTAAACAAAAGAGGTCGTAATGCATCTTCGAATGAATCCACCATGATCTGTCTAAAATCAAGGCCAATTCTACCCAACGACATACCACAATACTGAAGCTGTGTCAGAATTGAAGTCAAAGCAGAAGTATCCTCAATCATACACAAATAAGCTGCCAATGTCGATTTCACCAACTCCAATGTATGTATCATATAATCTGACAAGAGTGTACCTTGTTCGTTTGAAAACACCGACATGTATTGGTTACCGATTTCAAATAGCTGTTCACGAATCACATCCAAATACTTTTTCAGAAATTCGTAAGCATCCGTACTCTTCTGTCTCTCATCCTCTGATATCTCCCTTTTGATACGTAACAATCTCTGTTGCAAAAAGTCATGTCTACATCTTAGAAACATGATACGAAGCTCCATTTCGGATTCAAACACATCCAAACGACGCAAGAACCCAACAACACTAATGGCTGGTGCGAGTCGAAGTGGTTTTCGTAAATGTGAAACGAGTTGAACTAGCATAAGATCAGTTGAGGCCTGTACCTGTTGCTGTATACTCTTTATCACAGGTAAAGGATAACGCACAAGTAAGAGACGTACATGGGACGCCAGGTCCATTGCCTCCGAATAATAACCGTTCCAAACACACGTTTCCATCAACTGTGGGATCTCCAAAAGATCCACCAAGATATCCTGGTGCTCTAATACTCGGGTGATTTTGTTGCTCTCATCCTTAATATCGTTGGCGCGCTCCTCAAATACCTGACAGGCTTCTTTTAGTTCTGGAATGGAGGAAAGAAAATCGTCCAGGTGTACATCCAATCCATCCAAGGTTTCGTGAACTTGATGACGGCAGCTTTGTGTCTGTAAAAAGGAAGGGTAGTTTTGAAACGCTAACTGTTGAGCATTGTGCTTCATCTTGTCCTGCTCAGCTCGTAATTCGTGTGGCTCACGTAGGAGCTCATCCAACGGCAGTGAAGTGAGTCGTGTTAGATAATCGCGTGTCCATTTCGAGTCGCTCACATTGGCATTCCAGTTTTCGCTTAATAGAGAAAGTAAATCCTCGTTATTATCATCAAATGTAGTTTGTAGCCCTGGAGTTGTAACAGACATGGTTTTTTTTTTTTGCCAACGTGAAATAAAAAGTGAGAAACTGAGAGAGATAGAAAAATAGCTTTATTTTATAAAAACTCAGATATGAATGGATTCCTTCATTTGTCTTGTTTTGGAAAACTGTGTAAAAAAAATATAAAAATCAAGGATGTATTTTAGTAACTTATTTTATACGAATATCACATTTTCGATTGAGATATTGAATTAATGATGCATATGTAAGTTGTATCTTATTAACAATGTGCTATGAGTTGTGAATTTAATTCGACTAGAGCGACTTTTTCAAAAGCGAGTGTCATTCAGTATGATCCACCTTTTAATGCCTACTACCAAGAATTGAAAAACGATAGTTATTATCACTAGCACCATTTATATTTATTATGATAGTGGAAATAGCATAAATAAAGGTGAACGATAACAGAGCTTCTTCCTTTATATATAGCTGAAATACAATTATGGTAGTTGAAATATTCTAAGAAAATATACGTTTTCCATGAGAATAAAATGAAGAAACTAATAAACAATAACGAAAGGAGATGCTGTTTTTTCTTTTCATTCTTTTAATAAAGCTGTAATCTATATCTATACTTAAGTCTATTATAATATAATGATAAAGAACACTCAGTTAACTACTATCTCTTTATTACTTCTTCACCACTATTCAAGTTGAGGTACTTGCAAAAAGCTTATAAACAAACCTTACTATAGAAGCTGTATGTTTCTGCACTCTGTAATTTTGTATCTCATATTATACCCCTCTTATGTGTAGTTATTGTTTATATTAACTTCTATTGTCATCTCAACATGCTGTTAGTCACTATTAATATTGCTCTTCTATTAAGATAACTCACTTATATATTATACATTATTTTCAATAGTAAATCATTCCACTTTAATGGCTCGTCACGTAGAGAAAATATTTGCTTGGGTAAAGGAGATATTGAATCGGCTTTCAGGTAAGTGAATGATAATAGACTTTACTCTATAAACTTGTTGACTCTATTCTTTAGTCTTCCTGTCTTTAAAATTAGTGGTTATTCAGAAGGTTGTGGTGAAGACTCTATTGTACATGATGTATTTGGACCTCTTCTTGGTACAATCTTTGGTGTCGATATTAATATTAAGCACTTTTGGTATGCTAGATACAAAGTAATATAAATATATTTAAGCTGACCTCTTTGGTATTTATTCATTTTTTTTAAAAGGGCCAATTGAATACTGATGATTTCTATTTTATATTGGCTCAGGTTTTGACTGTTGAAACAATCAAGGAGGGTCAAACCCATAGCAAAGATAACAGAGGTAGCAAGGCCATGCTAAAATGCGCAGTACTCACAACATGGATCAGCAAGTCATGTTATAAACTTCAAAGAACTAATGCCAAGGATGAAAAAGATATATTTTTAATTAACTCTATTTATATACATACCATTCATCTCCTTTCAATCGATATAACAAAGTAAATATTAAATACCAATATCAAAGCACATTTCTCTTTTATCGTCCTTTTCTTTGTAAATGTTATATATTACATGTTCCCTTTATACACTATTGCTCAATAAACAAACAATACAAAGAAATATAGTACGTAAAAAAAACAAAAAAACAGTAGAGGGTCTTCTAACAGATCAACCTTTTTATTTGACAAGTTGATTGTCCGATCCGGACAACTGACAGAAAAAGTGGCGGGGGACCAAATTAAAAAAAAAATCAAACGCTTTTGGTGGTTCTCATTACAAGCCCCTTGTCCAGTCTTTCTCTTTTCTCCTCTCTGGTAATCCGTACGTATTTAAGCACAATCCAACATGTAGCACATTACAAGCACACACACACACACACACACACACACACATACATACAAATAATGCAGAGAATGAATGGATGATCAGTATGAAAAGATAAAAGAGGATAATATATAACGTACAACTCAAATGGATGGATCACTTAATCGGTTTGGATATGATTATGCGGATTTTAGAATATAAAATTGGATAAAGAGAGAATGTGTGTGTGTTGTGAATGTGAATGTAGCTATATTCTTTCTTTTATATATATATGTTACATGAGCTAACATTCCAATTTCTCTCACTCTCTATATATACCACAACCTTATTCGAAATATGTTTGGCAAAATAGACAATGGTTTTGAAGCACAACAACCAGTTACCCAACCAGCATTTCCGTAAGCAATGGGACCGCCGTGTTAAGACCTGGTTTGACCAGGCCGGTCGTAAGCAATCTAGAAGACTTGCGCGTGTCCAAAAGGCTGCTAAGGTTGCCCCTAGACCCGTTGACGGTCTCCTCCGTCCCGCCGTTCGTTGCCCCACTCTTCGTTACAACATGAAGTTGAGATCCGGTCGTGGTTTCACATTGGAGGAACTCAAGGTATAAAAAAAAAAAAAAAAAAAAAAAAAA
>VCJB01003660.1:10788-30609 GCA_024140155.1 Backusella parvicylindrica | reverse complement strand
TTCATCCTTCTTTTTAGCCAATTTTTTGATCCATATGCTCGTTTTATAGTAATCCTGATCTATTTTATCGCCTTGCTTATATATTTTAGCTAATTTGAATTGTGCTTCTTTATGTTCTGCGTTGGCTGCATTGCGTATCCACTGGAAGCCGATGTCTTTGTCTTGGGTAAAATATATTCCGTCGTAGTACTTTAAGCCAATTTGATACATTGCGTTTCCATCGCCTTTGAATGCTTTTAGAGCTATTTTTTTCAAATATCCTGTCTTGATGGTTTCATTAAGTTTTTCAATATCAAGGCGAAGTTTTGAACAGAGTCCACTTTTTCTGGATGGTTCTGTGGAAAACTCTGGTACGTCTTCTTCATCGACTGCTTCAGCCCTCTCTCCATTTTGGTATAATAAATCTAGGCAGTTCTGTGCAACTTGATTCCCTTGCTTTGCTGCTAGCTCGTACCATTTGACTGCTTGTATATAGTCCTGTTTGATGCACTTTCCTTATCGATACCATTTTCCAAGAGTTAATTGGGCTCCTGAGTGACCAGCATTTGCTGCTTTTGTATACCAGTATAATGCTTTTTGATGGTCAATATCAGTAGCCAGCCCTTTTTCATAAAAATAAGCTAATCTATTCTGAGCGGCTACATTTCCAGCGTCTGCGGCTAAAGTGTACCATCGAAAAGCTTTTCTGTAATTAAACTTGATATTTGTATTATGTTGATATAAAAGCCCTAGGTTGTACTGAGCACCAACTAGACCTTGCTCGGCTGCCCTTGTATAATAATTAATGGCTACACTAGCGTATTTTTTCACACCGTATCCATGTTGATAGAGAAATCCAAGGCATTGTTGAACATTAGGGTCTTCTTGGTTTGATGCCTGGCATTTTTTAAACTGATCTTTGTAATAATCTATAGCACCGTTTAAAATAGCTTTATTTATTTTCAATCGATATTCATTTAACTCCCTGATATTGTTTCTGCGTTTAAAATCATTGTCGCTCCATTCTTTTTCATCAGTATTCAACTGCCCACGGCAATGCACTCGGACATCCTCGTGGTATAGATTATGTATTCTAACCAAAGCCTTTTTATATCCTTGAATAGCAGTCTTGGTGTACCATTCATAAGCGCTTGTGTGACACTGTTTAGTTCCCCATCCAAGAGCATACAGATCGCCTAGTGTAAATTGTGCCTCCAAGTTCCCTTGATGTGCAGACCGAGATATCCAGACAAATGTGTTGACACGATTGATTTCCGTATCATCTAAATGAAAATGGTACTTTCCAAGCTCAAGTTGAACTACTGGGTCTTCATTTAATGTATTCTCCAAAATATGAGAATCAACAATATTATATTCTTCAAAACCATCTGTTTGAAAAGTTAAGTTCTATTTTCTACTATTTATTCACCGAAGTAGGTCAACTTACGCTTTTCCTGCCGTTGAGTCATAATTTCTTTTGTTATTGGCAAAGATGAAGGTAATGGAAAGAGTGAAGAATAAATTAAAATCACCAGAGATCCCAAATAAAACATCTTGGCTGAGCACTCAATCTTGTGAATCTAACCATAAATTTAATAACTCTCGTGTAGCGTTTGAAAATACAATTTCTTTCATCGTATTCTTAATCTTTCTTGTTAAAATTTTAAAGGTTAATTTTTTTTTTTCTTTAAAAAAAAATTGATTAATTGTGTACTTTGTCTAGATAGAATCATTACAGTCGTGTCTTTTATTATGATAAACACATGAAAAAAAAAATAACAAAATGAGTGTGTAACAAAAAATATTTGTTTATGATAATATTAAGAATGGTGTCTTACAAGTCAGATTATACTTTTGGAAGCTAATAAGATATACTATCTACAGACGTTTATTAACTGGATATAGCTTTTATCATTTGAAATACTAGCATTGGACTGTATTACAACAAAACAAGGAATTGATTTTATAAATAAGAAGCTAGTGGCCATTGTCTAGTTCTTCTTAACTAAATTAAAGGCTATCATACGTAACAATTACTTTTTATCTATTTTATTGTTATATCATTATCATTTAGATGAGTTTTTCTTCATAACAAAATATAACATCGTATAGATTGTTGGTATTAGACTAGCAATTATGTAATAACTTCAATGCCACTTCTTTACTGATATCAGTGCTTATATTAGTCATAATTATAACACAAGCGATTACTATGAATAGGCTCTAGGAGGTTTCTAACGGCTACATCTGTGTATTTACTTCCTTTTCCATTACTATAAATTAGAGATTTTTTTTTTTTTATGTTGTGAGTGTTCAATGAGAGGTTTTTTAACAAAGCAAAACCAATAAAGGATGCCCACTTTAACTTCCTTATCTAAAGTTTATGTATAATAGGTTTTAGTTTTCCAAACTGCTCTAATTGGCGACGTTAATTAAATAAAATAAAGACATGTTGGTTATCTACTACTACTGCTACTACTACTTTTTTTTTTGTGAACAGGAATGGCCAGTATCACCACTTCAACCCACTGTACGACATGCCATTCCAAAAAAAAAATATCATTCATTTATAATCACTTGTATGCTCAAAAAGATGTAAATACAGAATATACATCAATTAAGGTGAATGAGAAACAGTACTCAAAAGGCAACAATGGACATTGTTCATACTTCTCTCGTTGATAATGAATATGACATTTTTAGATACAATATATTACCAAAGGAATAGATCCATTGCTTTATTTATATTTATGCTTATATTTCTATATACCAAGTTCTCTTTTCATTTTACTTTTGATGATCAACAACAAGTAAAAAAACATATTATCACCAACATAAGTAATATAGTTTATTTATTTATTAAAGGTTTTTATTAAGTTGAACTTAAAATAAAATAAATCAAAGAATAAAAAATGAATGAATGACATAAAACCATGACATTCATAAAAATGAGTCTTGATTGATTATTATTAACATAATAATCGTAACAGGACTGACCAACGAGAAGGTGCTCCTTTATCCAATCCCAAAAATAAGAGTTGTTACTAAAGCGAACTCTAATAACAACAGAGAGAATATCGAGACCACAGTTGTTAAGACAATTCCGATGTCAAGGAGCACAAAAGTCTTTACTTCTGTCTATATGGTGAGTGTTTTTAATAATAGATAACTAGTAAACCCATCGTCTGGTCCACTAGTCAAGGTTCGACTCCAAGAATAAACTATTCCAGAAGTAGGGCGACCCCCTCAACTCTCATTAAAGGTTCTAAAACTTGTGTTTAATAGATTCTTTCATTGCTAGCTTAAGTTAGATTACCTGAAGAGCGAGAAATCGAACAATCTCTGGGCAACTCAACATCTTCAAAACTGTAACTAATAAACAAATATATATCTATGTTGGCTACTAATTCATATCAATATCAATCGCTCCTTTAACCAATGTTTTTATTTCTCATGAAAAAATGTAAAAGTAAATGCCTGTAAATCTTTTATTTTGGTGAAAGTAAAAAATCACACCTTAGCAATTATTTTAATCGTCGTAAAAGATTGTTTTATTGCTTATCATTTTATGCTGTATAAGTTGGTTGTTGCATGAAGGCGTTTAAAGCTTTGGTTTTTTTTCTTTTGTGATTTGAATTGACTTACACCGTATATCAATCTCATTGTTTTTATCATCCTCATTCTTTCCTTTTATATATTAACATACATTATAATATTATAATAAACATTTAAAGAATTATAAACCAAAACGCTATATCTCTTTTCAATAATTACGCTGCCATATATTATCATTATAGGTAATTTTGACCGGGAGCTTTTTTTTATCTTGCATTGGCTTTATTCATTTGGATAAATCCATATCAAAATAGGCTGAAGTATAGTACTTCGAAATACGCCTATTCAAAATTAGACGTAAAAGTGAATCAATTGATAAATACCATACGAAGTAATGCGATTTTGCCAGAAATTTTTTTTTCTCACTTTTATTCTCTTTTGATAAAATAAATAAAAAAGGAATAAAAATCATCTGTCAACATAGTATAAACTACAAGCTAATCTATACAGGTATTTCTTGTTTCGGTGTTTAATTGAAAATAAAGAACTTGTTCAATCCCAGTTTTTTAATTCAATACTAAAAGTAATGGTTTTAGCAACTTATAATCATTCAAAAGCATGTATTTTTTTTTTATTAACACTATAATTTCATCATCCCGTATCATTTCTCCAACAGTCGGTTCTTCCAAAAGGGTGAAACCATCGATTTTAAGAACAACATCATAAGTCGCATCAAATATCTCGAATTGGTTCATAATATCTTTTTTTAAGTTACATACGGTAATGCCCTTTTTGTAATCCGGAATTAAATACCAAAAGTGGACTGGATTTAATGCAAGACTAGAGTGGATTTTTACACGCATTGTTTTAGAGAAAGAATATAATATTAAAAAAAGAAGAAAAAAAATGAGAAATTTTATACATTATTAAATATGTTGTGAGATACTTGTTCTTTCAACAAACCGTGATTAATAAAATTAAAATGTTCTAGGCTTTTATAATTGGGTTTTATAATTTTGTTTCGTGCACTTTTACATGCATTAACTATATTATTATCATTTAATCATTATTATTATTATTATTATTTATAAATTACATGCTTGTATTAAATGCAAGACAAGTCATATGTAGCATTGCTTTAAAAAAAAAAAAACTGAGATATGTTACCAGTAATCTATCAAAAATATTTATATAAAGTAGTATGAATCAATGGTGCCATTATCATTGATGGATGTTGAAAAAATGTCATTTAACATGGTGGGATTCTCAAAAGAGATTTTTGATTCGATGATATTTTTTTAATGAATCCAGATAGCCATGAAATAAAATTGATATCCCTAGATCAGCGTATTTCATTAAGAATAGCCGACGTATTAGTTACTATATGTTGAACATATACCCATGTCAATGTTGTCCTCAAAAAGAAGCACGTCACCACCTGTCTTTTCATTTTTAGCTGATTAAAAGACATTGGTTTCTATGGTATGTGGAATATTACTAGAATAGAATATATATCATTATCAATATCCAACCACGTTTTTCACTGTCTCCATACTAGATCGTTTTTTTTTTTTATGTTTAATTATCCCGTACACACTCGCCAATAAAATGAGCATAACCATACTTTCAGCATCATATTTGTTAGTATCTTGACTTATTCCAACGTCCAAAGCTTCAAGAGTATGTTTTAAGTTGCATATAATTGAAAATTTCTTGATTCTTATTATGCTATCAATTAGCAGAGTTAATAACATGGATATGTCGACAGTAAAAGCTTATGGTACAGCCCAGTTTGTTTATTTTAAAAGAAACATATCTACTCAATAAAGTTGTTTATGAAGACTATTGGGCATTATGTTACTCAAGAAAATACCATATCGCCAAAAACTTTACCTTTATTGGTAACATCACAGTTCACAAATATGTCTAAAGTATTGAAAAAAATTATAAAATGCATAATAAATATCGTTAAATTAATGACATATTCTCAGTACTAAGATATTCCTCTTGCCAAAGACACTGGAGTCGTGATCATCGAACGAGTATCAAAATTAGAAATGTGTATATTTATATGGCATAGCGACCGAAAAGTCCAAGAACATTTGATAAAACAAAAGAAGACGTGTCAAGAAGAAGAAAGATTAAACTAAATTACTTCTTGCATGGTAACAATAAATCATACTATAGATGAGAGCTATTTTTATCGCTGGCCTATTTTTTCTCTTCTTATTAGCTTTTCTTTTTGTATGTAAATATTTTCTACAACTTCAAACTATCTTTTATATTATAAATATTTCATTCAATGTAAGCACTGCTTTTTATGGAGTTTTGATATATTTCGAAATAATTGACTCATTTTGAGTTTTCTAGACCATTTTAACGTCATTGAAGCATTTTCATTGTGATCGATTCAAGTTCACTTTTAGTCCATAATCATTTTATTGATCCAGTTTTGTTTCCAAAAACAGTAGGTCGCTCGTCGTCTAAATTATCTTTTCACAGAAAAATAAAAAATACCATTTAACCTTCTGGTTGCAATTAAAAGATCGTTTTTATGTTTGAATTCACATGTCTCTAAATAGGATATGACTGCTTTGAATCTCTTTAATTTCTCTCTGTATCCATAATGAAAATAACACGAATTTTATCATAAGTTTCTCGATTAAAATCAGATATTTTAAAAGTATAGATTTGTATTGTCTACCGTATCTACTCTATACACTGGTAACAGGCAAGATAAACTAGTTGTTAAATAAAATAAAAATTCATGTGTCAAAAGCAAACAACAAATAAAAATGTATAGTTTGAACACAGAACTTTGAGTGATTGGTCTCAGGACTATTTCAACTTTTTATGTGGGGTTGTTTATATTTACACTTTTTTAAATCTGTCATTTGTTTGATAATATTTACTTAATAAATAAATAAATAAAAATAAATAACAGTGTTTACTGGCTTTCTACTGAGATATCCCCTTTTATGTATTTTTATGCTAATTAATCTATATAGTAACTCAGTTGTCCAAGAAATTCTTAAAATTATAATAGCAATAAATGCTTGTACAAGGTGTATGCCCTCCGCTTTATGTATAACCCTGATTGTGTTCTACCAGGGAAAAAAATATATCCCATAGAAAATCACTTGGTATTCAGTTGATCTGCTAATTTCCATGTTGGTTTAAATCTTACGAAATCAATCCATTTCCAAAAACAGAACATAACATGTGAAATGGATAAATCAACCAATGACACATTAGGAACTAACGATACACTAAATTATGGGGTTTTTCATAGCTGTTTTTATTTATTATTTATTTATGGATATATATATGTGCCTTTCTTTTTCCTCTTTATTTCTTATTTTTTTTTTTTTACTCAAATATATTAAAAAAACATAATTACAATTTAAATTATAGAATAATAATAATAGATATGGCACGTAAACAATATCGTCTACCACTATTAGATTTTATCTTATTGGGTACTATTGGTATCAGTGCACTTGCATGGTTTATCCACCGTAAAAAGAAAGGCGCTTTACCTCCTCCTCCACCAAAAAATTCACAATCCGATACAAAAGCAGCAGTGCAAATTGATGATGAAAAAAATTTTGTGAAGATGATGAAGGATCAGGTATGCTATATTAAAAAAAAAATGCCGTATTCCCTTTATTCTAATGCTTAATTTTGTAACAAACAAAAAAAAATAGGGACGCAGAGTCATCTTTTTTTACGGATCACAAACAGGTACTGCCGAGGATTATGCATCCCGACTAGCCAAACAATGCTCACAAACCTACGGCGTGGAGTGTCTCATAGCAGATATTGAAGAATATGATCTCAGCTATTTAGATACTGTACCTGAGGATTGCTTAGTAGTATTTGTGATGGCAACATACGGTGAAGGAGAGCCAACAGATAATGCAGTTGATTTTTGGGAAGTGCTCACACAGGAAATTCCACAGTTTTCCGAAAGTACCGACGGAGACAAGCCTCTCACTAACCTCAGATATGTTGCATTTGGTCTGGGAAATAAGACTTATGAACACTATAATTCAGTCATTCGTACAGTTGATAATCGACTTTTAGAGCTTGGTGCTCAACGTATAGGTGAACGCGGTGAGGGGGATGATGATAGTTCTATGGAAGAAGACTTCTTAGGTTGGCAAGAAGATATGTGGCCGGCTTTTTGCGATGCTCTTGGCATTGATAAGGATAATGTACATACCGGTTCAAGACAACCAGTGTATTCGGTACAGGAGTTGTTGGATTTCGATGAAGCTAAAGTTTTCTTTGGTGAATTAAGCGAAACACTTAAGGCAGAAGCGTAAGTTAAAAATAATGATAAAACGAGAAAAGAGGAAGATAAGAGGAAGGGTGGAGAATATATGGTGATTGCTTGTTTTTTATGAGAAAAACACAAATTAATATTTATCATTTCTATATATAGTCGTGCAATTTATGATGCAAAGAGACCTTATAATGCATCTATCATATCCCGCGATTTATTTAAGGGAGGTGATCGCCATTGTCTCCATGTCGAAATTGACGTTACCGGCTCAGGATTACATTATGAAACCGGCGATCATGTTGCCATCTGGCCCACCAATAACGAGTTTGAAGTTGAGCGCCTTGCTAAAATGATTGGCATCACTGAAAAGTTGGATACAATTATTCGTGTTCAAGCTTTGGATAAAGCTGCCTCCAAACAATTCCCTTTCCCTGTACCTGCAACTTACCGTGCAATTTTACGCCATTATCTTGACATTTGCTCCACTATTTCAAGAAGCACACTTACAAGTTTTGTAGAATTTGCACCTACTGAAGCAGCCAAAGAGAAGCTTCGTACATTAGCAACAGACAAAGACACCTATCGTGTCGAGATTGGTGATGTTACTCGAAACCTAGGAGAGGTTTTGGAAATGGTAGCTGAGGATGGTGCTATATTTGAATCTGTTCCCTTTGATTTGGTCGTAGAAAGTATATCTCGTCTTCAACCTCGATACTACTCAATCTCTTCATCTTCAAAGGAAGATCCTCATAAAATCTCAGTTACTGCTGTTACATTAAAATACGATGCGTCAGGACGCACAGTATATGGTGTCAACACAAACTATTTGTGGCGAATTCACGAAGCCCTCAATGGTCTGGAACCAAATAATACAATTCCAACTTATAATATTCATGGTCCTCGTAATAGCTTCTATCAAGATAACAGTAAAGTTGCAAAGGTGCCGGTTCACGTTCGCCACTCACAGTTCAAATTGCCTCGAAACAATGAAATCCCTATCATTATGATCGGTCCCGGCACAGGTGTCGCTCCCTTCCGTGGATTTGTACGTGAACGAGTGCTTACTAAAAATCAAGGCAAAAAAGTCGGACCAACTATTCTCTTCTTTGGATGTAGAAGTGCACAACAGGATTTCCTTTATGAAGACGAATGGCCTGAACTTTTTGAGGCACTTGGTGACAAATCACGTATCATCACGGCATTTTCGCGTGATACTGACAAAAAGGTTTATGTGCAGCACAGATTAATGGAGCATGCAGAGGAGATGTGGGAATTGTTGAATCAAGGTGCATATGTCTATGTTTGTGGTGATGCCAAGGTTATGGCACGCGATGTCAATCAAACTTTTGTTAAATTTGCAGAAACGCTTGGTGGTCTCACTGAAGATAAAGCTCATGATTACGTTAAAAACCTAAGAAGTATAGGACGTTACCAGGAGGATGTTTGGAGCTAGAACAGCATATTGTATTATTCCCCCGTTCCATTCTTCGATTATATATATATAAAGCGATTTATACTCTTATAGTGCATCACTTTCCTTATAGCTAGAATAAACAATTGAAAGTATATAATTAATTTATTTTGCGCGGCATCACTTTTTTTTTTCATTAAGAATAAAATGTTGTTGCACACCCCACATTTTCGATCAAAGACACATGACTTTCTTAAATTATGTCATTGCCTGTAACACAGTTTGAAAATAACATAGCTAATTATTATTAGTTTAAGTACTATATAAAAGCTATTTTTGATTTAAATTGTAGAAAAATACTATCCACCATTACATCAATGTTATATCGAAAAAAAAAAGTATATATAATTATTTCCATTAGATTGTGATATTTACCATTTTATCGTATAATTTCTGTTTAAACCCTGTTTTATGTACTCAAAAATGCATTTGTGTGTTATCTTTAGTTTTAACTTAATTATACATAAAAAGATTAGATAATGTTTTTTAACATCTAAAATACATAGTGGAACTCTTTTTTTTTGTTCAGTTCGACAGATAGCCACATGATTGATGCTTCCGTTTATTCTGTAGTCAGTTTTGGGGAGAAGTTATGGATGATATTATTCGAAAAATAAATAATGGTTCTTTGTATCATATAAAATAATTATAATAAAGTAATGTTAAATTTGTGATTATGTATGATAAATGTTCTCGAATTATGTTGATATGGCATAGTAACTTTTTCTACCAAAATAAAATGTTATAATTCTTGTTATAGCTAAAGGAAATTTATTTATAAGATATCAATGTTTTAAATATGAAATGTAGATATCCTAACAGAAATAAAAATACAGAAGATTTATATTTTTAACATGTTATTTTTATCGAAGAGTACCTTATTCATCCTTATTTGTTCACTTATTTTGAAAGTATTTTTCAGACAAAAGTATAAAAAGAAGTCAATGGAAAAGATATATTTCGTATTCAGAGCTATATTCAAGATCATTCATGATATCTCTCACCGCATCTGTCATTATATTTTGATTGGAAAACAAAGCCACTTTGCTTAAGCTTATCACTCCGACAAACTATCAATAACACTATCATAGATGAGTTACATAGACATAGTCATTGTCTATCAGCCACGACAATAATTTGGTGAAGGTGGCTTCTTTTTATGATGCCGCAAGCTAAATATGTAAAATAAACAAGGTTGATAATTCTATGTAACAAAAATCAAAACTCAATAACAACTAATAGCTCCAAATACTCCATGATCCCAAAATATACCAATATTCTTTATTTACTATTTTCTAGGAGTGTAGCTCATTTATTCAGATTTACTATTATTACATAATATAACTTATTAATCCACTTTTTTTGTAGAGGTAAAAACTGATGTTAAACCCAAGTCTAATTCACATACTATTGTTTAATTTTTACCTATTCAAGTGCTTATGTATTAAACTTTATAAAGTGCAATTGTTACTCTAAACCTCTTTGTTTAAAAGACAAGGGAAGTAAACGATATGATTTATTGTCTTAATTACATTAATAGGACTGGATATCTTGCTAATAATCAAATTTGTTTGATCTTGAGATCATGTAATTAAAAGCCAAAAGCATATATAATTTATTGAAATGTAAACTTTGATCAAAAGATCTTTTGCGACATAATTCACTTTAAGAATATACGAGAAACTGTTTTGCAATATATAACTTTAACAAGACAGTCTAAAATCATTACAATACTAACGTTGATATGACGAAAATTAAAAATGTAGTATATACTAGCTGAACCACGCTTTATTCTCCTTAATAATAATAAGAATAATGATTATTTTCCTCCTTTTCCCCTATCATTCTATGCTATTTAAAGCCCAAATTAAGTCCCAAGCATTTTATAACACTCATCAGTAAACCATCCGAACGTTCTCAATTAGATGGTGATCCACCAGCATCAAACGCTTATTTTTCAGTACCTGAAGACGCTTCACCAGTAGTAATGGTAGCATATTCCTCTGTTTCGGGTCTACGAAACTCTACAGGTCGAGTACCATAAATAATGTAGTGTTCAGCAATATAGCGACTACCCCGACATCTCCCTGCCATACTGTGTGACATACATTTTGTCGCCTGTCAGAGATATTTCTTCTAGGCTTTGATGTTCGCAGTTTGAACAGATTTGGGACGTGGGGTATTCATCGATTTGTATAAACGAAAAAAAGATATTCTGACTGAGGACGCCTCAATGCCTTTCTACATCTGTTGGCCACACTTAGGTTCGTACCTTTCATCGAAGAACCAAATTGAACGCTACCAAATGCCACTAAAGGAACTCTTTCATCACTGTTAAATGTTAATGACACCTATTTATTTTTATCAGTGTCATGAGGCGGAGAAGCAGTATGGAATTCTTTCGATGGTCTTCAAGGACTTTCAGATTCACGCTTTGGGTTACAGTGTTCCTTTCCATACTCTCGCTTCATTCCGATGCGGCTATACTTACAAGTCCATTAGAGAAAATCTGAGTAATTTCGGTCCGGCTCGTTAGGCACCCAGGCAGCTCATCATTCTCAATAGAAAAAGCAAAAGTCATAAAACTTGAAGAGACGAAGTAAATAGGTTAAAGTAATTCAATAGATAAGCACAATATCATGTTAACGTTGAGACCTTTGGGCTGAGTAGTTCAAATTCAATTTGTGTGATGGTACCTACATCAGTGTCCTTTTCATTAAGGGTTTCCTAATATTGGGAAATCCTTTGATTTGTAAGTTTTTACCCAGCGCCGGTAGAAAATTCTGCGGTATTCATTTTTCTCACTCCATGACCAACCCTATCAATACAAGTGGAGTCTCTCTGGTTGCCATCACTGGCTACAAATAGTAAATTGGCAAATTGTTTTTCTATTGTTTTTTACATCAAGTAGCAGCCTTAGAATTATGGAACTGCTTGGAAATGGTGCCTTCAAGTTGTCTTCTTCAATTTCTCTTTAGGAGAATTCGGGGGATTAATTTTGATTTGTGCGAAATATTGCATTATTATGTGCCTTTCCTCACTTCTTGTACGACCTTGTGTTACTCTTTTAATATTCTCATAGTTGAATAAAAAAAAGTATAAATTAAATTGGATTCAGATCACAAAAAGCTTATCTTATTATTATATTTTTATTTCTATTTCTACTCTTGACATATTAATATAGCATGACAGATACCACAGATAATGTGTCGGTGAAGTCACTAGAAAAAGGAATAAAAAGCGGACAGCCATCTATCGTTGAGAGAGAAATTGCTCCTGATCATGATCGTATCGATCCTGAAGTTGCCAAATATATGTCTGATACTGCTATCGAAATTGATGAAGCTACCAACAAACGTCTGAGAAGATTGATTGATAAGCGTATTCTGTTAGTAATGTCAGCCACATACTTCCTGCAGTCTCTGGATAAAGGAACACTGACAGTTTCTTCTATCATGGGCTTGCCCGAAGATACGGGATTAGAGGGACAACAGGTAGTTTCATTTTCTTCGTATATTCATAGTATTTTTTTTTTCCTTTTTACTCACTCCCTTAATATAATAGTACTCTTGGTTGACTACATGTATATATATTGCAATTTTAATTATGGAATACCCTATCAATTGGATTATTCAAAAAGTCCCACTCGCAAAGTTTTTAGCCCTTAATGTTATTTGCTGGAGTATCGTACTTGCTTTGCACTCTGTTTGTCATAACTTTGTAAGCCTTGTTGTTGTCCGTACACTTCTTGGTATTTTTGAAGCTACCTGTCAGCCAATTTTCGTTCTTATGTCATGTATGTGGTATAAGAGAACTGAACAGGCATTTATTGTCACTATTTGGTATATGATGAATGGTTTCCAACTGATCCTCGGTGGCCTCGTTGCATATGGATTCACTTTTATCAAACCTGGAGGACCTATCAAAGCATGGCAGGCACTTTTCCTGACATACGGATGTCTCTCTTTTCTCTGGGGTATTACTGTTCTCATTATTACGCCAGACAGTCCAATGAGAGCCAAATGTTTCTCTGAAGAAGATAAGAAGTTGATGGTAGAACGTGTTAGATCAAACCAAACAGGTCTTCAAAATCGTAAATTCAGAATGGACCAATTTTATGATGCACTTAAGGATCCGCAAATCTGGGGTTATGGTGCTATTGCCTTCTTAACCACTTTACCACAATCAGGAGTGGGCTCTTTTGCCAACATTATTATCACTGGTTTTGGTTTCACACCAGTACAAACACAACTCTTGTCCATGGTCTTGGGTGCATACATTATGTTTGCACTATTAAGTTCAAACTATATTGCAAAGAAATGGGGTAATACAATCTATGTTATGATGATTTATTGTGTCCCGTAAGTATATTCTACTATTTTTTGTTAAGGAAGAGGAAAGGGCGAGTGAAGTTTAAAATTAACAATATATTTCTTTATTTTCTAGGAGCGTTATTGGCACCGTTGTTTTAATGACTGTCGAAAATAAAAACACAGCTACGAAAGCAGGTCTTTTGTTCGCTTACTACTTCGTTCTTTCCTTTTGGGGAACTGCAACACTTAGTCTGTCACTTTTGGGTAGAAATGTTGGTGGACAAACTAAAAAGAGTGTGGCTGTTGCCGTTAATTTCATCTTCTGGGCAACCGGAAATGCAATTGGTAAGGAGGCGATAAAGAGTAGTATATTTAAATTGCCATCTAAACTTTTTATTTTCTTTTTTTCTTAAAACAAAATAGGTCCACAAGTATTCCAATCTAAAGATGCCCCTCGTTATTTCACTGGATTTGCTATCCATTTAGCATGCTATGCTCTCTTATTTATTATCATGATTACTCTAAGATTCCACTTTATCCGTGAAAATAAGAAAAAAGAAGAGTATTTGAAGAGTATTGGTGCTCCTCTCACTCAGGAAGCTGGTCTTGCCCAATCCTTTGACGATTTAACAGATCGTCAAAATAATTACTTTAGATATACATATTAATATTAATACCATTTAAATAAAAATTTATAATTCTTCATATCCTTTTAAATAGCATGAGTAATAAGAAAAGGTCCCACAAATTTAATTGTTCCCATCCTAAGTTAAATTTTCCGAAAATTCATTAAATTTTATTTTGACGAATCTGTGACCATATGAGCATCCAAATCGTTACACACTCTCCAATTCTTTTTTTTTTTCTTACAAAAATGGAAGTAAAAGAGGGGTAAGTTCGGTCCATTATTTAAGACATTCAGTATTATAAAGATGGTACTTCGGCTTCCGGTTACATTTATAAATACAATGAGGGCACTTCTCAAAAATTAGGCGGTGTCCGGACTGAAAGCCAGCTAATTTAATGTCATCGTCAGTCTGACTAAAGAAATATTGTATTTACCAATCATGGAGAAAATTTTGAGAATCCGCGCAAGTCAGATCGCAATGAATCGGTAGCAAAATAATTTGAAATATCGACGAAGCGAGAAGTTATTCTTGAAACAAGAAAATATGTTTGCACAGTTTTTCGAATTAAATATAGATTGCCGTTTATTGATAAAAAGTTTATGAACAATCATGCTTTAAGAGAAATATATCATTTTATTATGAGCATTTTCAAATTATTGAGAAAAGGCTGAGCCTGTTTTGTACATTCTTCTTTTTTTGCTTGAGAGCAACCTAAAACATTTTGGGCCCTAATCCTCGGTTGATAAATTATGCCAAGTTGATTATGAATAAGTTGATGAAAACGAATTGAATATGCTGACAACAATGAAAAGTCAGACAATGCCGATTGTAAATATCGTAACATTTTAATACGCTAAAAGTCTTCTAATAATATTTTTTAGTTTCTAATTAATAAAACCCTTTATAGTTTTGTAAAATGTTAATTACAGTGTTCGAAAGAGACTGTGGTATCAGAGAGTGTGGCTCATTTATTCCTATTTACTATTAGTACATAATATAACTTAATAACCAAACTTTAACCCACTTTTTTCTTGTAGAGGCAAAAACTGATGTTTAACCCAGGTCTAATTCACATACTATTGTTTAATTTTTACCTATTCAAGTGCTTATGCATTAAACTTTATAAAGTGCATTTGTTGTTCAAAACCTCCTTTTTTAAAAGGTAAGGAAAGTAAACAATATGAGCTATTGTCTTAATTACGTAAATAGGACAATATCTTGCCCATAGGCAAACCTGTACAGATTTTAAGATCATGCAATCAAGCTAATAGCGTATATGATTTATTGAAATATAAACTTAGATCAAAAGATTTTTGTGACATGATTTAATTTAAGAATATACAAGAGGCTGTTGTGTATTGTTTATTAATTTAATTAGGCAGTCTAAAATCATCACAAGAACTACTTTTTAAAACACTCAGTACTTTTAAGGAAGATGTACTACAAAAACCTTGAGTACAAATACAAAGCTAATTTATTACTAATAAGATCAATTTTCAATGCTGTGCATTCTCTTTTCTTTTCCTTTTTTTATTACTAAAAGTATATTAGTATGGAATATGTTGATGGTAAGAATAAGCTGCGCCTTTTTTTTTCTTTAAAAAGAAAAAAAATATGGTAATTATGATAATTATTCTTTTACTAATGGAACTGTTTGATTTTGACCCTGATATTGCAATCAGAGCAAAGGAAGGAGATGCAAATGCTCAACTGTTACTTGGAAAAGTATATTTTGAAGCTACTCAAATGAAAGGCAACTGAACAAGGACATATTGATGCTCAGTAAAATTTGGACTAACTCTATCAAATTCTATTACCAAGAAGCATTAAAGTGGTATACTCTTTCAGCTGAAGGAGGAAACATTGCTACCTAAAAATCTTTAGCTTATCTCCATTTCTAAGGTTTAGTCACTGATATCAATTGTGACATTGTTCTTTCTTGTTATACTAAAGCAGCGAATGCAGGTCAGGTTACTCTTGGAAAATTGTATCGACAAGACAGGCACATTAAACAAAACATTCCGGAATAAGTCAAATGGTACTCTTTGGCAGCAAAGCAGAAAAACAATGTAGCGCGTAGCTGTTTACACTGCTCTATCAAAATGACCAAACTAGCGAGTTTAATGTACCCGAGTTACATGATATTTCCGGGAGCACTACAACACTACAATTATGCTCAAAACTTCGATTGAATATTTCAATTATGGAAGGAGAGCCCAGTAAAAAAGATGGAAAAATTGGTTCAACATGCTCTTATGGCAGATGGAAATGCAATGTATCAAATTGGTTTAAAATTTTACTATGGTATGGACCTAAAGGAAGATCATGATATTGGGCTTAAATGGATACAAAATGCTGCCAAATCTGGTTTAGAAGAAGCACAATTAAAAGTCGCTAGTATGTATGAGTAAGGGGAATGTACCGTCAATCAAGATTACCATAAAGCAAGTATATGGTATAAGTCAGGCGCACAACAAATGAGCGATGTACCCCAGTGTAATTTTGGTCTCCTCTATGATAAAGGACTTGATGTACGAAATGATTCATTCGAAGCACGTAAATGGTTTACCTTCTTCGTTGATCAAGGAAATAACGAAGCCAAATATCAGCTGGGAATACTTAGATACGAAGGTTGAGGGTTACTCCAAGACTACTTTGAGGCTTCAAAATGGTTTACTGAAGCAGCCATGCAACGAAATCCTCATACATTCATCAGTTTAGGCAAGCTATATATAGATGGTATTGGCGTTCCACAAAGCAAATCAGATATCTAAGTGGAGAAAATGATAATCAAGACTATTTGACAGCCTTTAGATTGCTTAAGAGAATTAAATATAAGAGGCATAAAGATGCAGCAGTTCTATTCAATGTTCCAATTTTATATCCAGTAGATATCCAAAATTTTACCAACGTTTTGCAAATGCTCCTTCAAGCAAGAAAAGAATATTTGACCGACAATATCGAATGCAATATTGGAAGTATTTATGAGCGAGGAATAAAGTTTGCTCTTCCCAATATACCTCAGGATTATGAAAAAGCTTTACATTGGTACACTATTGCAACCAAAAAGTATGATTCAATGGCACAATGTAGACTTGGAATTATGCACGAAGAAGGAAAAGGCACAACAGTCGATTTTAAAGCTGCTATTCCTCACTATAAGCAAGTCTCCAGAAATGGGAGTGTAGAAGCTATCTACAGGATCGCATGTATGTATCGTGATGGGCGTGGTCATTGTCGAAATCCGATAAAAGTATTTTATTATTTTACAGCAACCACATGCTTGGGTCATGAATTAGCACGTTTAGTATTAATAATATTTGAAGACGCTTCACCACATGTAGCACATCCTAATTATTTTAATATATACGAAGAGGAGTACCGCATTATTTATGAACACACCATCAGGATGCTCGAGACGATGTTGGTAATATTGCAGTACTGTTTATTTTAAGAAAATGAGAAAAAATTACAAATTAATGAGAAAAATCAGGGAATAATTGAGAAAAGATATATGCATATATCATATATACAGTGTAGATTTCAGGCACTGAGCATATAAATAGATAGATAGCCATGTATCAAGTTTTATAAAGGTATATTACATCCCAATGAAGAATAGCATGACATAAAGTAACAGAGCCAACGCACCAGTATGACAGAGGTAGATTCAGTAGATACCATTATATATAGAATTGTAGTTTTTATACAATGTGATGATATTGTATGATGATTAAAGCTGTTGATAAGTAGAATTCATGTATATCCATCAATGCATGAATAGATTACCATTCATTGGCTTATATTGCAGGGACCATCCCTTCTTTTTTTCTCATCAACCTTTTCTCAATAATTATTTTCCTTTTCTCATTAATTATAAAAATTTTCTCAGTTTCTTGAAAAAGACAATACAAATAGAAATCGAATCGCCCAGTTTAGATTCGTTGATCTGTATCTCTAAGGTCTTGGAATTGAAAAAGACGATAAAACAGCCATTAAGATGTATTCAAATGTTATCACTGATAGTGGCCATTTGTCAGAATGTACCTAAAGGGAAAGGATGGTTTACAAGACTTTTCGAAGGCTGTTGAATACAATAGCCAAGTCAATGGTTACAACTATGGAGATGCTTTAAGAGATTGTGGTATTTTCTATAAGTATGGTAACGATGTGGACCAAATTTATGAAAAAGTCATAGAATGTTACAACGAAGCTACCCATTATAGAAATAGAGGTGCCTTCTTTAGCCTCGAATTGATTTACTACTATGGAAGAGGAGTTGATAGAAACTATAGCGAAGCTTTGAAATGCTTTAATCAAATAGCTGATGGACTCCCAGGTGCATTCAACTTGTATGTATATGTAGAGTCTAGTTACTGCAAAAACGAAGACCATTTAATGCATGATTATTTAATGCAAGATGAAACTCCTGTAACTGGCGAGGCCCATTACTATCTTGGCATCATGTTCAACAATGGATTAGGAACTGAAGTGAATCAAAAAATGGCAGAAAATCATTTCCAAATAGCTGCAGATTGTTATCATCTAGGATATAAGATAGCTCTTAGTTAAATAACTATATATTTTATTTCTTATTTTTACCATTTATCTATTTTTTTATTAAAAAAAAAGGGGGGGCTTTAATGCTATAATAATGTATTGTAATTTACTCGATATTTTCCATTATACGATGAAATGCATCAGCAGTTTGGATTGCTATAATTTTTACCAATTACGTATAGCAAAAATAAGAAAAGAATACACCATTTAAAATAACATTTATGCAAATTTGATCATCAATCTCTCTCTTTTATTAACCAGACACCGACAAATCGAGGCAAAAAAAAGTGATGATGTCATTCATTCGCACCAAAGGGCGGGGTTGTTTAAAAAAAAACAAATTTCAGTAGGGATCTGATTTTTTTTTTATTTCCTCGAACGACCACTTCTCCCCACTCTTCTTAAATAATACAAATAATGTCTTTGTCACTCAAGTCTTTTGTCCAAGGTTCCAAGTTCCTTTCCGGCTTGTTGAAGCCTGTCTCTAAGGCTTATGCTGGTGCTGCTGGTTACAGACAAATCGGTAATTTTGATATTCCACAGTTGAAAAAGAGCATTCACTAATGAGAAAATATATTACAATCCCCTTGTCTCTCTCTCTTTAGGTCTCCGTTATGATGACTTGATTGCTGAAGAGAGTGAATTGGTTCAGGAAGCCCTTCGTCGCTTGGAAATTGCTGAACCCCGTGCCGCTTACGATCGTGCTTATCGCATTCGTGTTGCCCAGCAATGCTCCTTGACTCACCAACTCTTGTCCAAGGACAAGTGGGTCACAGAAGTTCAGGTAAATAACAACAAGCTGGAAACGCATGATAAAATCAGTTCATTTACACATAGCTTTTAATTATATAGGATGTTAGATATCTCCAACCTTACATCGATGAAGTTGCTGCCGAACGTGCTGAACGTGCTGCTTTCGATAACATCAAGGTCGCTGCTCGCCACTAAGTTTATTTAAATATACATATTTCTTAATTCTTTTGATTACATAAAGAAAGAAAAAAGAACACAAAAAACACTCAAGAT
>VCJB01003631.1:13976-25415 GCA_024140155.1 Backusella parvicylindrica | reverse complement strand
ATTTTTTTTTTTTTTTTTTTTTTTTTGTTATGGTTTCAGTGTAAAGTTGACATTATTATTAGTAGTACGAGAATCTTCCTTTATTTGAAAAGAAATTTTCTTATGGTACAACAGTGTTTTAGAGAAATAAAAATACGAAAAAAAAATAATAAAAAAAAAGAAAGTGTTAAATATATATAATCAATTTTTTTTATTTCTAAATCTTGCACAATTGATGACTATCAAGCATAGTGATTGAAGCTCCTAAACACCAGCCTGTCTCTGCATCATTTATCTTCTTTGCCGTACGTACCAAGCGCTCTGGAGGTATATCGTATCCGATGCGTAAAAGCGCATGGGTAAATGTTAAATCTAGACAATAATCAGGCGATTTTTTGATGATACCAAGGGCGTTGGGTATATGCTGGAAAGCTTCTGTGTTGGCATTGCACACTCTGTTCGCAAATTCACCCAATTCGCGCACAGAAAACTCAGTAGGCATTCCCAAGGGCTGAGTCAGATCATAAAAGAAAGAGAAAATGTACAAATCGCGGTTATTAAAGGTGTCTGATAGAGAAGGCTGATATACACCATCAAATGCACACGGTGTTTGCTTGCATGCCTTATCTTTACCAAAGAACGTTTCGATCATGCCTCTACAAGCAGAATGGCCTGCCCCTGTGCCTATCAATTCGACTTTCTTTGTCTTGTTACCATGTGTCCAATCGACAAATTCAGTGTGTCCGTCCGGTAAACAGGGATGGAAGACACGACCGGATGTGCTTGCCTCTGATTCCCATAAACTGATCATATTTTGCTTTATGCTCTTTCTGGCCTCCTTTAAGCCAAAGCCTAAATAGGAGTGCTGATATAAACGGTAGTTGTGTGCACTATATTCTAATGGATAGGCATGCTCACCCGGCAGCATCTGCTCTTCATTTGCATACTCGGGCTCAAAAACAATTTGGGTAGAGGCGCCACCTAAATCAAACGTAGCAACCGAGTTTCCGAATTCAGATGGCTTGAGTTTACCCAATAGGTAGTTTACAGTGATCCAAGCAAAGACACCCTCTTCTTTACCGTCCATGATTTCTACACCTCCCTTTTCCGCAATAGGAAAAGGATATTTTTCTTCCATGCGTTGTCGCACTGAAGATAAGATTTGATTTTGTTGTTCTTCTGGTAATAAGCGTAATCCAGCAGTGGCCTTGAGTGCAATGGGAGTGCAATGATGTAAAGTGGTGGGTACACTCTCTACTGCCAAGTCTAATAATTCGTCAAGTGATTGGGCTGCAGCTTCAGGATCGTTTGCAAGAGAAGAAAGTCCAGGTTCTAGCATACGGAATACCTCATCTTCTAACTCTGGTTCCTTTTTACAATAGTTGAATTTATAAATATGAACTCGGGATCCAGAAGAGCCTGCATCCAACATGACTGCATATTGTATTAATGGCTTTCCAGGATAAGGTACTGAACAATGCTCTGAGAGATCTTGTTGCTGCTGTTGTTGCTGCTGTTGTTGATCGAATTCTACAATTCATCTTTTTCTTTTAGTAAAAAACAAAATATTCTCTCACTCTCTCACTCTCTCTCCAGTTAGATATAATAATACCACGAGAAGTAAAGCTGACTCTATCCATCAAAAAGAACCACCATAAAAGAACAACACAAACAGCGCTTGTTGCTAAAGCGATAGTAACTTTCTTTTTATTTGAAGCGCCTGTCATCTTGAACCAGTTCTGTCTAGAACGTGCTTGTTGTTTGATGGAAAGTGAGCTTTGGCGCTGATGACAACCTTTTTTCAAAATGATGATAAAACTGGGAAAAACTTATCTGCTTTTCAAAGAAAAAGAAAAAAAAAGAAAAGAAAAAAAGAAAGAAAGGAAAGAAACAAAAAGGAAAAAAGGATAGCATGTTGTTTTATTGTTACACATGAGTTTGCAAGCTAAAAAACGAACGTGGATGAATAGGAAGTGGGCTTTGTATTGAGATGGGATCCATTGGTCAAAGCAAAACTAGAATAGCTGCTCGTTTAAAAAAAAAGAGAGAGAGAGATGGTACAATACCAATTCATCATGCCAATGTAAAGGAGTAAAACGTTGCCTTAAATAACAAGGAGGTCTGATTTCATGAAGAACAAAAGATGTTTGTAAGGCTCCCAATCAACTTGGAAAAGCGATAATCTATCTACTTCCATTCAGTAAGTTTAGCCTTTACTCTATTTCATAATTGTTGTATAGCTAGTCCTCAATAAACACATACCCTCCACCGATTTTTTTTTCCCTTTGGTATGAAACAATACATTTAACCATATTTACGTTAGTACTCTAGTTGGCAGGTTTATCTGAGTAGACCTTTGGCTATATGCTTTTATATCCAGGACTGACCGTGCATGTACACGTTTATATATATATATATATATATATTTGTAAACAAAACTGTACATGTTTAATATTTATTGTATATACACTGACGTAACGATACTTATTGGAATAAGCTCTATAGAAATGCATTTAACGTAAACATTCCAATGACAATATGTTTGTTTCTGTTTTGTTGTTAACTATTGTCAATTATTATTGTCATGAAATAAACATAGATACAATTTTTGATATAAATGAGCCTTGCAATCGTCCACTTCTTTGCATCTGTTTTCTCTTTTTTTATCATTAAACACATAAAATATGAAATTTTATATCCCACTTCTTTCATTATTACTAATCAACAGTGTCTCTTCTGAAATTTGCTACCGTGGAGGCATGAAAAATAATCCTGCGTCCTCTAATGTTGATGCTCCACCATGCTGGTATAAAATGCGAGATGGGTCCTACTCATGCTTCGAGTTTGTTCAAAATAAATGTCCTTTCCCAGCACATATAGACATTAACCGAGTATTCAAGAAACCGAGAGTATGCTACCGTGGAAATATGAAGAAATATCCTGTCTTTGGCCCCAAGGCCCCTCCCTGCTGGTATAGAGAGGCAGATAGAACCTTTTCATGTTATGAATTGGATCCAAAAACTCATAGATGCCCTTTTCCTAAAAACATAAGGCGACCACAATAATTTTTTTTTTTTAAAAAAAGAAAGAAAGAAATGAGATAGTATTGCTTTTTGTTTAATAATCAATTGCAAATGTTAATGTACTTATATAAACAATGATATTATTAAACATATTTGGAAACGGCTTATTGCTGTAAAAAGGTGTATTTGGTAGAGGGAGGGGTACAACGAGGATGTTTTAATTGACGATAATATATAATACTTATATAAATCTAGCCTGATTTCTAAGATAGAAATAGTTTGATCTTGTACCTAGAAAAATGTTTTTTGAATTTTTAAACATACCAAATGTAAATTAATACATAACGAATTGTATACCAAATATCTGGATATCATCGGAATTCTATCGCCATTTCAGTGTTTGAGTATAAAAATTCACACGTAAAACATTGTTGATATATAACACATATTTAATCATGCACTAGTGTAAGATGGGTGTGTGCAATACCATGGTATTAGTTGCCATAACTACCAATGATCTATGAAATAGTATCATGAGGGTAAATATTAAAGTCATAGACAAAGAAATCCCCCAAAAAACGATGTTGCATTTAGCCGTTCTTGCCATATATGGTATCCATTCACTTGGGTGCTTATTGGCTATTACAAAAAACAAAAAAAAACTACGAAAACCCAGCTTGCACTCACAGTCGTGTAGAACTGATCATTTTATTTGTTTCTCTCTTTCTATTTATTATTACCACTATTATTATTGAACGAATAAGAACAAGGCAGAATACTAAACTGCTTGGAATAAAGACAGCAACGAAAAAAAAAAAGGCTCTTTTTTTTCTTTTTGTAAATGGAACAAAGCAAACACACATCTTATTCACATTTGGGTACTGTTAAAACAACACCCTTGGGTAAGCAATGTGTTTAAAAAAAAAAAAAAGGTGCCCTCACTTTCAACAATAGCAGACTTATTGAGCACTTTAATAATATAGGTTCACCTTTACCGGTTGGGAACTTACGACATGTATTTGTAGCGGCAAAAGACGGAAGAACCGGAAAAGACATTCAACTACATTACACTCATGAAAAAGTCATTGGAAATGGTTCTTTTGGCGTAGTCTGTCAAGCAAAATTAGTACACTCTAACGAAGATGCAGCCATTAAAAAAGTATTACAAGATAAAAGATTCAAGGTAAAAACAAAAACAAAAACAAACTCAAGAAAAAAAAACGAGTAACACTAAAAACTCAAGTTTTACTACAACAGAATCGAGAGTTAGAAATGATGCGAATGATGCACCATCCCAATATCTGTAGTTTAAAGGCTTATTTTTATAGTCAAGGCGAAAAGGTATATATAAGAAAAAAAAATAGGTTGAACCAATGAAATGGTTAGTTAATAAATAAATAAATAAAAACCCTACAAAGAATGATGAAATCTTTCTGAACCTTGTTCTGGAATATGTTCCCGAAACGGTTTACAGAGTAGCCCGTCATTATGCTAGAATAAGACAACCTATACCCATTTTGCAGGTCAAGATTTACATGTATCAGCTATTTCGAGCACTAGCTTATGCACACAGTGTTGGCATCTGTCACAGAGATATTAAACCACAAAATTTATTATTGGAGCCTCTAACTGGAGTTTTGAAATTATGTGATTTTGGAAGGTACACATATATATCATTTATACAAAGCAACAAAAGGAAAAAGAAAAAAGAAAAAAGGAAAAACTAAAAAAAAAAAATCTCGATAATAGTGCAAAAATATTAAATTCAGGCGATTCAAATGTCTCATATATTTGCTCTCGTTATTATCGTGCACCAGAGCTCATATTTGGTGCAGCAGAATATTCAACAAAGATAGATATTTGGTCAGCGGGTTGTGTGATGGGTGAATTACTACTGGGTCAGCCATTGTTTCCCGGTGAAAGTGGAGTCGATCAATTAGTAGAAATCATCAAAGTATTGGGCACACCCACTGCTGAACAGATAGAATTGATGAATCCAAACTATGACGATCGTAAATTCCCTCTGATTAAACCTCATCCATTATCAAAGGTTAGATATTTGGTACCTGGATTCTATACATATATATCTTAGCATACTCAATTATTATTATTATTTTAGATTTTCCGATTAAGAACACCACCTGAAGCAATTGATTTGATGGCAGCCATCCTGCAATATAATCCATTAGCAAGACCAACGGGAACCGAGGCAATTGCACACCCATTTTTTGATGAATTACGTAATCCTAATACTAGAATGCATACCGGAAACAGTCTTCCATCTTTATTTAATTTCACTTTGGAAGGTAATCACTATTCATTATCTTTATTATTATTATTATCACTGATAAAAATAAATAAATACTTTTTAGAACTTTCAATTCAACCTGAGCTCGCAAAGCAACTTGTACCACAACACTGTTATGAAGAATTACGCTTACAAGGGGTTGATATGGATAATTTTACGCCTGTACCACCAACTAATGAATATCCCATGTTCATAGACTAGAACGAGGAAGAAAACAAGTAACACCGCCATTTTTATTATTATTAATACTATTCTTATTATATATTTTGTATTGAGTAAATACTTTTCATTTGATTTTTTTTAAAGAAACAACCCCCCCAAAAAAATAAATAAATAAATAAAAACTAGTAAATAAGTAGCATGTAAAAACATAAAACATATCTTTATTGGAATAATAATAATAATAATAATAATATTTTGATGGCTAAGCTTAATGTACAACAATCACTTCTTCAGGTTGTTTCGTTATTTTCACTTCTGCAAAGGTATCTACTACTTCTTCTTTCCATTCAACCTCACTCATTTTGATCTTCATGCATGAATCATCGTCTTTGTCAGTATCCACTGTCTTTTCGTTGATTTCCTCTTCCCGGCCAATATCTGCTGCCAATTCCGTTCCGACACCCGCGCGTGTTCCCCAAGCTACCTTATGCAGTGTGAATAATGCATACAGTTTCATAATGGCAAAGTAGTAATTGAACAAGAGCCAGGCGGGTAAGGCCCATATATCGAGTGGTCGTCGCACAAAATGTGGAATCAATTTGAAAAATCGAGTAAACAAAAGCCAGACAATATAGGAAATGATGATATTCCAAGCAGGCAGAGGAGGATTGGTAGGACCTGCTCGCTTCTCTTGAAGCGAGGCAAATACACCGACAAGAATAGGACCGGCAAGTAATGTAAACGGATTAAAGATTTTATCCAACATGGTGAATGCCACATATGGATGTCTTGCCCAAATAT
Organism: Backusella parvicylindrica; assembly: GCA_024140155.1. Lineage (NCBI taxonomy): Eukaryota > Fungi > Mucoromycota > Mucoromycetes > Mucorales > Backusellaceae > Backusella > Backusella parvicylindrica. The sequence goes on along the minus strand of VCJB01003631.1, from coordinate 19,142 downwards.
AGCGCTCGGTGAATAGTGATCTGAAATCCGAGCGCCATGTGTTACGAGTCCATCTTAACACTTGCTTTACAAATCGCCAATTGTTTTTAAATGTAGAGTAAAGTTCGGCTTCCTTACAAATCTGTGCATACGTATTCCATCCATGAGATACCATCCAACGTGTCAAGAATTTGTCGTCACCAGAGTTAAGAGGGTATTTACCAAGCCAAAGATCGTTTGTAAAGCAATACTGAAAAGCAGGATCCTTTAGAATCAATGTGCGATAAGCAGCAGTACGACCTGATAAACAACAAATGCCACCATCGATATGGGTAGATGAGGCAATTTCGATATTACGACTAGTCAATCTGAAACCTGCCAAAATCTCCCATAATGTCTGATGTCCACTGGGGTCAACAGCATGCACGGTTTGACTGGTACCAACTCCACCCATTTTTAAATCCTCAAAACAAGCCAATATATACTCTAACATGGTAGGTTTCCAGATGGCATCGTCATCTGCAAAGACAAGTATTTCAGAGTTGGTTGCATTGATACCAGCGACCATTTGAAGTCTTTTATTTGCCTTAGGCACAGTTAACACTCTGATTTTATTAGGATCCACATTATCAGCAAGTTCTTGGAGCGGGCCTCTCATTTTTGTTTCTGTGATGATGATGATTTCTTTGGGGTTGCATGCTAACCAGCTTTTAGCGGCTATTTTAAACTCTTCACCTGCATCAATGGTGGGCACAACAATGGTCACGTCACGTTCTGGAATATACGTTGGATTCTCTTTGGGTCTTCGTGGCTGATATACCAACCATGCTACTATCTTTATAAAGTACCAAATGTATCTATAGAAACCTATAATACCAAAAGGTAAAAAGAACGGTAGTAGACCAAGATCGTCTGTAAGATATAACATTCTTCTTTTTTTGGCAAATAAGCAAACAACTTAATAATAATAAATAAATAAATAAAAAAGAAGATAAAAATGAATAAATTAGAATTCGTAAAATAAATGATGGCAAAACAGAGACAAAAGGTAGAATGGTTTCTGAATACATGATAAAGTCACTCAAAGTCGATTGTCTCGTAAATATAAATTGATGTAATCATATCAATGTAAATAATAGAAGAATTCTCCGTTTTTATCATAAATCAAAAACATTCATTAACCCTTTTTTCATTTTCTGTTTATTCGAATATCATTATGTAATAATAGTAAATAACTCAGAGAGGAAACTTTTCAAATTCCAATGAAATGAACAGACAATTTTTTTTAAACTTTAACTTTAGAAAATGATGACACTAGATCTTCTAGTTCTTCATTTTTACGTCCTTTCTGTTTAAAGTCAACAAATAGACCGTTTTCATCTGCGTCATATTTAGTATAAAAGTACGTTTCAAATGAATTATCCTTGTCGTCTCGCTTTGGGTCAAAAGGATGTTCTCTAATATAAGCAGCCACGTTACTCTGGTACTGTAATTCTTCCAAATAGGATTTGACGTAAAGCAAGTCTGCATCGCCATTGTGTTTAAAATTGCTTGAATTATGATCAAATTCCTTTGGATGAATAGCATTATACTGTTGAATGATGGATTTTGAAGGTGTATCATCAACAAGCACAGTGTTTGTTGCATCAAACTTGTTGTCTAGTGCTTTCCAGATCTTGGAGAGATCTTTTGTGGTTTCGACTTTGAGATTGTAGTCCTTTTTTGATAAGCCCATCTTGGAGCGATCCCAAATCAGTGCCAGTTGTGATTTGTGCTGCTTAAATATTCTACACATGAATTCAACAGAATGAGGTTGGGCTGAACTCCATACAACTACTGTAAAATTTTTCATGATGTAGTTGAAAAAGGTACTGCAATAGGGTCGAGAGTACATGGTTTTATTGCGGCGATTGCGTGAAACAAGGGCACCATTTAGATCGAGTACTAAGAGTTGTTTTGCAGGCTCTTCGAGCTTAACTGAGGTTTTGCGCGCGATCTGAAGGTATTCACTTGAAGCTTGTTTAGTTATTGACATTTTTACAAATAAAAGAGACAATGAGAACTAAATCAAAACGAATAAGGGAATTCAAAATTTTATAAGTCAAAAACTACGGCGAGTTTTAAATTTTGGAATCAGCAAAAGTTCAATACATTAAAGGCTATAATTGTCATATCTACTTCTCTAAGGTCCAGTCCGCTCGCTGCTTCACCCAAGCAAGTCTTTTCCGCTCTACGAGACGAACTATTGAAGCTGGATGAATTGTTGGTATACACAAAAAAAAAACCTGTTTCGTCGATATGCTCCTTGACAACAAAAAGTGACAATTTGCTATTGGAAATCATCATAATAAGTGTAAGTTATTTTAATAAGAGAGCAACACCAATGATGACTTACAGTATTCTCAAATGACTGACACCTATTTGAAGAGTAATAAAGAAGTTTGTTGGATGATGTTCATATTTGGATGAAAGAACGTAAAGAAAAAGAAAAAGAAAAAAAAAAAAAACTTTTCATTATTTTATCTGTTTGTCTAAACAATGAAAGTGATAATACGTCAACAAATAAATAATACTGAGCCAGTATTATGTCATCTTTACTGCATGGATCATTGATCTGAAATCATATACTCCTTTTGTGTTAGTCAATAATAAGTATGATATATAAAAAAGATAAATGTTTACCTTGAAATTTCTATTATTACATTTGATAAAAAGAAGTTAATATTGCAGAAAATAAAAGCATGCAGCGTCTATTATATAGTAATATCTAATAATAACAAAGAGAATTAAACATATCTTATGGTGCCTGTTGACAAGTACACACACCATCGAATATGATAAACTAGCATTTCCAATTGAGTCAAGTTTCCGGATGCCAGACTTTATTCCTGTATTAAAATATTTCCATTGGGTCTGGAGACACATAGCTTTGATTGACATTGAGGAGTGAGTGTGAGTGTTATCATATCTTTAGTGTTTTCTGCATCTTTTTATTTTTATATTTTGTTAATATAGAATTTTGATATTTTTTAAGATGATATGATATCATAAAAAGCAAGTACCTTAAAAAAAGGCGTAGTTTCAAATCTATTATATTAAGATAAACATCATTACTTCATATATTTAGATGATGAATAGAATGAACTAAATGAAAAGCAGTAAGAACAAAAAAGAGAGAAATAAAGATCCATTTCATCTATTTTTCATACGGTCACGAGATATACATTCAAGATGATGAAAAGACACACACAGAAAGGGGATCACAAATAAAGATGCGTGATGTTCCTCCCGCCCCGTCCCCCCCGCTCCCCTCAGATAGGGAAAAAGTACTTTATTTTTTCCTTTTCTTTTTTAACCTTCTTTTCATCTTTTTCTTTATTACTATTATAATTATTATATATGACAACTTTACAATATAGCTTTGGTATCGAACACCATATCTATAAGCAACCAGAAGCTGTCTATTTAGAAAAGACGTTTGAATCAGTTAGCAACAGCACAACCACAACCAACAGCCCTGTGATTTCACATCAGTCTTTATGTGTCTGTAATGAACTTATTGGTGTGGAGGGCTGCTCGGCCTGTGAACGCATTGTCCCTTCCGTCCAGAAAATAAAGACCGAATTTGACGAGACAAAGATTCAAATGACAAAATTAATAGAACGTAAAAACAGTGTACTTGAAGAGCGAATGCAACTTGATGAAAAGAGGATTCAACTAGAGGAGTCGATCAGTGAGAAGGAGCAAGAAATAGAGAATAAAGGCAACCAGACCTTATCATTACGACATGATTTAAAAGTGCTCGAAACAAAATGCCAAGATGAAGTGAGCCAAATTGAAGATATTCAACGTTCCAAAGAGAATTTGAAACGAGAGCTAGAAGAACTTGGTCAAAAGTTAATGGAAGAAGCTAACCTTATGGTTACTTTGGAAAAAGCAGAAATGAAAACTATTAAAGAGACGAATGACCAATTAGAATCAGCCCTCAAGGAAACGACCACTCAGCTGACAGACACTGAGAGAGAATTAAAAGAGCTGAGACTATTAATTTCAAGGCACAAGGAACAAATTGCATCGTCCATATATCAACACCCTTCCATCGATAGTCTAACACGAGCCCAGATTGAACTTTCAGTGATGCACAAACAGGACATCGGCTTGGCCATGGAGGCCATGGAAGATGAGGGTGCATTGATGGACTTTAACGACTTTTATCAAACAGCCTCAAAAACGCCATTGAGAAAATTACACAGTCTCAAATACATGAAGTGCTGTATTCGGGATGATGTCGAACCTTGCTTACGGTTCGGTCCCAATCCAAGACTCTCCAGCCGCAAAATCATGGAAGCCATTTTGGTGAAAACATGTCTCGTTGAGGAATGTCCCGAAGGCTTTGCAACAGAACAAGCAATACGGCAGGTAAACGAGGAGGCGGTTGCAACCCTTTGGGAGAGATTCACCTCTTCTTCTGTCTTTTTGGGATGTCAAGCATGTGGAAGAAAAGTACAATCAAGAGAAAAAGAACTACCTTATCGCTTTAGAATATCTTACTTTGATGAGTGGGCTTGTATTGACAGATATTGTCGTGATCGCCTACTTGCTGTTATTGAATTTTATTCCTTCATCCGCCATCTCCGAGCACATGGTTACAAGCATCGCTCCTTACACGAACTATACCAAGAGTTTATTAGATTGAAACTTCAAATGTTTATAACAAGGTAAATAGATAATAGTAGAGATAGCAAGAGAGAGGAAGAGGGGGAGAGATGGTGATTTATTTATTTATTTATTAATTCATTAATGATAGAATGGGCTCTTTACCCGACATGTTGAACAGTTGTGGTATTGATTCACTAAAACTGGCTTCTGCTTTTCACGGTGAAAGCAACAACTCAGTCATCTTATCTGACTCCAACTTTGAGCGTCTTTCTAGCTCAACAGAGTCTTCCATTACTGTTTCTACTGTAGATTCGGCAAGAACGTCTGCTTCTTCTACTTAATAATAACAATAACAATAATAATAATGCTAATTCATTGCCAACGATATACCACTTACTTATTTATAATTCTTATATAGCGCAACAACAACAACAAAAAGGCTATAATTTCCTCTTCTCCTCCTTTCTCCCATTTTTAGTAATCTTAATTTGTACCTATAATAATAATAGTAAAAATCACAGCATAAAG
>VCJB01003618.1:7534-20814 GCA_024140155.1 Backusella parvicylindrica | reverse complement strand
TAAAAAAAAAAAAAATTTTTTTTTAAAAAAAAAAAAAAAATAGTAAAACTTTACAATTTTAGTAGTTGACACTACTCCTCAATGCTATATCAACAATATCATTAAAACTTTTATATATTCAACAAGCTAGGTTTTATATATATATATCGGATACTGATAAGAGAAGGATGATTTTTATCAACGCCAAGCGATTTATATATAACTAAATTAATGCATAATGGTTTCTTTTTTGTAAGGTTACAGATCGGTTAATTATAGATTATCCGAATTTTTGGCATTTTCTTTTTTGTCCATCAAAATGGTTCTGGAAGAAAAGAAGAAGAAAAAAGGAGGGAAAGTATATATGAATCATCCCCAGGTAATGAACCAAATTGTCGGAAATGTCATTTAAAGATCTACCAAGCGGATTTTATATACAACAAGGACTTTTCAATGGTTTTATTGGCAATATTTTCTACTGAAATAATATGAGTTTAACTATTTGTATTTGATTTATTGAAAATAATAGTAAATAAATAAACTAACAATAGATGGTAGATAATCATAATGAGAGTTGAGTAAATGATAATATGGCATACAATATTTTTTATTTTAAGTATTATATAGGTAGAGTTATCATCATTATAACTGTTGAAAACTTGAAATAGAAACTATTTAGTTCACTTTCAGGTGGAAATATATATTGGCTTTGGTGTCATATATTCAATTTAAATATATGAAGAAACCATTAGCGACTTTAAACGGTTATTCCTTAAAGTGCCACACTCCCATATATGGACGCTTATTATTATTATTATTATTTTTAAAAAAGAAGAAATTACCCTCACTAAACAAAGTGATACCACCACCTCTTTTAAGCTAAAATGATGGGAAAGTGGTTTTATAGAGCCATTATCTTTTATATTCGTCATTCATTTTATTAGAGCTCATTCCAAATCTGTAAAAGGGTAGTGGGTTAAGTTTGAAATTGATAAAGTAATGGCTAATTTTCTCCATTTCATACGTACCACCTTACTTTTTTTTTTTTACAGATTTGATCATGGGAAATAAATGTGTGACAGCCAGCATGACACATTCGATCGGATAGTTGTCAGTCCAACCATAACTGGAAAAAATGCAAAACCTTTTATTAATACACTTTAATTTTAACGAAATATAAGTTGACTATCTTCAAACAGTGTGTTTTCATAAACACCAAGAGAAAATATTTAAAATGAATAAACACTTTAGTATTATAGTGTACTTAAAATATCATACTTTCTGTACAAATAGATCAAAAGCAATGCTAAAATACACATAATCAAAGTTCTATATAACGGAACAGTCATTCCGAGTTCCCCTTCATATCTCCTTTCGCAGATAATAAGTAAACCATTAGCCAAATTTGTAGAGTTGTCAAACTTCCCCCTTGCTTTGAATTCTAAAAGTAAGTGTATAAGAAAAAAGAAAAAAAAGAAAAATATGATAAGGAGGTAGAGTACCGCCAATGAACTGACCATAATGAAATAGTTTTTTCAGGAGTGTGTGTATGTGAATATATGCGAAGCACCTGTATGTTGGTCTATCCACGCTCTATATTTATTCTTTATTGTATTTCTGCTTTCATTAACATGTGCTTATGCCAACCATGCGTGGCTATTCCCATTAGCCTCATTTTTTTTTAATATTACAAATAATGAAAAAAATATTACTCAAATAATGAATATCATGTACATAAATAACTCGCAATTGTATATCTCATTCTATTCTTATTTATACTTAAAATAAAATGAAATAAAATGAGACAAGTAAATGAAAACTTGTTAGTACCTTTAGCTATTTCATGCTATTATTATTATTATTTTCACAAAGCTGTATACTATATATTATCGTGAGCATGTCCTTTTTGAAAACGTGATTTACAAATGATCATAATAGAATAACATATGCAATTCGGTTGATGCTTCATTTTGGCCCGCCAATTATTTGACATGCTATATATTCTTCATAACATGATACATGCACTGAGGCACATATTAGATAAGCAGTTTGTATTTTAGTGTATAACTTTAAACTTTTGATGCATTTCATAGAAGAAAAAACTTTTTCAATAAACAATGATGAACGAGTCATTTATTTATGACAGATATGAATCTATTGGTTCTTTAGCGAGATCTAGCTCCGTTCATACATACTTTCTGTTTACTTTTACCATAAAAGAAAGTTGGTTATTTTACTATTTGAAAAAAACTCACATGGTTTTGTAAGCACTTTTCATTTTAAAACTTAGTACCTTAAATCCAGACTGTGTATTGTTTTTCAGAGCTGACATTCATTTAAAACAATTGCATGACTTCGACCCTCCCCTTTTATGTTTTATATATAATAATAATATTTGATGAAATGACGTTAAATAAAAAGAAGCACGCTCGAATAGCATTGCAGAATAATATTCATATGCTTCCATATGAATTAGGTACATATCACTTACTACAAATGATATCATATACGGTGATTTTGTTTTTTCTTTTTTTTACTAAGATGAAGACACTGGCAGAAATAGAAAGAGAAAGATGACTTTTAAATTTAAAAAAAAAAAAATTGACTTTGGTTTTCTTTGGTTTTCTTTTTAATTTTAAAAGAGCACAGATGTTCGTAATATAACGAAGAAGGTAAATGCGTATAATAAATATATACTTTTGCATGAATGTAATTTCTGATTTGATTACAGTCAGTTTTCTATTTTATGAATCACGACTAAAAGCAATATATTTAAGTTTGTGAAACCTTTCATGACCGCATGGATATCTTGAGGTGACTTTTATTCCGAAATAGCAGTAAAAAACAACTTTCTTTTGAGTATTTCGCTCTCACCTCCTTAGTAAAATTTTAAGAGATAGGGGGGGACCAAAGTATTATCATTTAAAAAAAAACTCGGAAGTGGGTCCGATAATAAGATCGACGGTATTTTTTTCATTATCAAAAATGGTAATATTTGATCATTTTATTATTATTTAAAAAAGGTGGCACAACATAAAATAAATAAAAAACAAAAGGAGAGAAATGAGGTTGCTATAGGACTTAGTTGTAATAGATAAACGTGTGAGATTATGTGTTGGGTGAATAAATAAATAAATAACAATAATAATAATAAAAAGGGAAATCAAAAATGAAGTGTTGAATGAGTTGGAATTAATGAAGAAAAATCAATAGTGATATTTACAGTCATGATATGAAGGAAGAAATATATACAGAATGGCATAAGAAAAAATATGTGAAAAATGTTGTTTAAAGTGAAAAATCAGCTCGATGTTGTTGAACGAAGGCATCTAAATCTTTATCGTCAACCCAACATTCGTATTGAATAAGAGTCAGGAAGGCTCGTTCTAATTGGTGAATTTCTTCAAGGGAAAAAAGACCACCACAGATTTCATAAAGCCGTCTGTTTGTTAAGGTATTCGTTGTCCAAACGCTATCTTTTAAGAATTTGGATGCTAATAATAATGCACCAAGAAACATACGATGTGTTGTATCTAAAATAAAGGAGAAGGGAGATAAGTACACCTTGCATGAGTTAAAAAAAAGTTTTCTTTCTTTCTTACCATCATTCCCTACTGCATGTTTTGGTAGGGCCACTTTAGCACGTTGTAAATAAATTAAAGCCACAAGAGCAGTTCTACAATTAATGTTGGCTTGGTGGGTAATTTTTTTAACAAAAAAAACCAATTCTGGTAATGAACGTCCTTTTGCTAAACGACGAGTTGGTATTAAATCACACAGCATCATCGCAGTGAAATCTATTATTATTATATATACATGCGTTAGCTAAATGTACTAAATGAGATAACTGACATAGGGATATAGTACCTATTAGTATGGAAGGTAGCAAACGAGATGGATATGGCTTATTTGTTTTCGATATGTAGTGAGATCGATTAATGGTATTAATGTACGGTGGAGGTTGTTGAATCATATTAACATAAATTAAAATGAGTATTCGTCAAAAATCATGCAAAGTGGAAAGAAGTGAAAAAAGAGAGAAAGAGATAGAAGAAATGTGAAAAAGAAAAAAAATCTAGTGTTTTTATAGGTGTCAACTCTTGTGATACACTCACTCCTTTCACTATTGTTATCGCCGTAAGTATATAAAAATACTCTTTGTTTTGATTTTATTTTGAATCTCCTTTCCTCCTATCTAAACAATAACATAGAGTTGCAGAAATATATAATTAAGAAGGCAAGAATTAACTTGATCCACATTTAGCTAACTATATAAAAACTACCTCTCTTCTTTAATGTTGTTAACCATCATACATCCAATGTAGTCAGTTAACGTCTGACCTCCCCTTGTTGCTGTCTCAAGAATAAGTCATTGACAATGAAATGACAAGTTTCATCTAAAAAGGTAATAATTTTGAAATGACGGATATCGTATCAAGCTTTCGGGTGAACTTCATTTGGTGAAGACGCTCAAAGTTGTCGGACAGGATGAAGAATATGTGCCTTTTGGTGAAACCGAATTTGTTCACATGAGCAAATTAGTATTTTGGTGTGTTTATTTTATGTCTCGTGCAACTTCAAACGTACGCTCTTCCGAAATAACCAAATTTGGCTTATCCGAGTTAATAACAAAGGCTACACTTTTCTGAATAGTTTTCATTTCATTTTTTTTTCAGGAACGCAATAGATCATATTAAAAACCAATATAAATTAAAATAAGTCATGGTATCAATATCTGTACACTTGTATGGTTTATTATTACTTTATTAAATTAACACTGGTTTTATATTATAAGGCTACTAAGTTATAGTAAAGCAGAGAATTATTATTGTTATTATTTTTTCTTATATTTATATTTGCATATATTTTTAATTTGTATAAAACTATCATAGAGTATATATAAACAAAGCTTATATTTAAAAATATTATTTACGACAAGTATTTTGTTCTATAAACAGCTAAACACACCGATAGAAAAAGAAGAATAAGAAGCAATTGTAAGTAATCAGAATATCTTCAAAATTAACCTTTCAGAGCCTTATTTAACCATTTTAATAACATGATTCATCATGTTTTAAAGCAAACATAGCACCAACAGCAAGATGTGAATTGATACTTGTGATACCAATCGAAACTGTTTATTTAGAAAAAGATAAGATAGAAATAAATATGATTCTTATTAATCTCTTCTAAAAGCATCAAACATTGTTAGGTCTATAATGTATATGTATATATTCATTATATATATATATAATTCTACTTATATCTACACATATTCATACACATACACATACACGCTATATCTATATTCTGTATAATATGGGCTATATTCTAGATTGTAAAAAGTAATAAGAATTATTTACGATTACAGGATAATTACTTATATTCTTCATAAAAATGATTTTACACATGAAAATATTACAAAAGCAAGTCATAGGCTTTTCTTAATAAGCTATTGTCAGGATAAGCCCAAAACGCGGAATGTATTTTTTGACAGCCCAGAATACTCTGAAGATCTAGATTAAAGTATTTGAACCCTCTCTTGTAACTCATAGACGACCCCGCCTCGGTTTTCCCAAATCTTGACTTTGTGCATTACTAGCTTCACGACAGAACAGGTTTTTGTTTTTATTTTCATTTTTTCTATGGATATTTCTCTTCTTTTTTTTCTTAAATCACAATATATAGTTTAAGAAAAACAAAAATGCCAAGAATTTTAATTAATGTGACAATGTAAATTTAAAAGATAAAAGAAAAATTACTTCACATTTACACATCGAAACCATACAAATAAGTAGATTCCACTTAATAAATAACAATAGATTTGTTGTTATTTTTATAAGAAAACATTCTGTTCATAGACATGTTACAATCTGCGATAATATATTTTAGTACAGCGATAATTACATAAAGCGGCATCGACTGTTATTTTTTATTTATTTTTTTAAATAAAGGAGAGTGATAGTGAGTATAGCTATGACTACAACTGTCTTATCACAAAAATAGATGCTAAGCATTCAAAAACCGGCATAAACCCTTACTATTATTTCACATTTTAAAAGCAGATTTTTTTTTTCTAGGACGCACTTCACTAAGTGGAGGTGAATTTTAAAAAACAAATTGGAGGCAAATTTGCCTCCAAAACACCTTAAAGGATAAATATAATTAAAGCAGTAGTAGTAGAGGAGAGTTCAAATTAATTTTTATTTAGCTATTTTAAAATTACTGATTGGAAAATATCCTTTTTACTTTGATTAGAATTATAAGGTACCAATAACAGACCAAACGCGGATGAGGTTATCAGAATTACCAGAGTAAAGTGTGGAGCCATCAGCGCTCCAAGCAAGAGAAAGGCATTGGACATCAGAGTCGTTGGAACCAGAAATGTTGAGAAAGGTCAAGACGTCGACCAATTCTTTCGTTTCAAGGTCCCAAATCTTAATTTTATTACCAGTAGCAACACAAAGCCAGAAACGATTAGGAGAAAAGGCCAAAGAATACACTTCATTTCCAGCGTCAATGGAATACAAGTGCTTGGCATCATTCAAGTCCCATAACATGACAGAACCATCCTTACCAGCGGAGGCACACATACTTCCATCAGGAGAAATAGCTACGGTGTTCAAATAACCATTGTGACCGATAAAATTTGTTCTCAACTTCATCTTGGTAAGATCCCATACTTTAATTAATTTATCCCAACCGCAAGAAACGACCAATGGAACAGCAGGATTTGGTGAGAATCTGACGCAAGAAACCCATTCAGAGTGATTATCATCAGTAATGTTGTATTTGCATTCTCCTAAAGTATTCCACATCTTGATTGTTTTATCACGAGAACCTGAAACGATTTGTCTGTTGTCAGGAGAGAAAGCGACTGATAAAACGTCTTTGGTATGACCAACAAAACGACGGGTTGATTTTCCAGTGTTCAAATCCCAAAGACGAAGTGTACAATCCCAAGAAGCTGAAAGAGCGAACTGTCCATCGGAAGAAAGTGCAACATCTTCAATAATATGGTTGTGACCAACCAACGCTTTGCGAGGAACACCATAGTTGATTTCATCCCTTCACAATTTTTTTATAAAAAAAAAAAAGGCGGGCCATCGTGAGTAATTTTTTTTTATTAGAAAAAAAAATGACATTCACTTCAACTGTTAAAGGATTATTCACAAATGAATGCAAAACGCTTTAAAGAAGAGCTACTCTGCCTGTATGTATAAAAATAAAATAAAAAATAAAATTAAGGTTTACCTATTTTGGTAGGTAAACCCCTTTTGTTAATTTCTTTTATTGATTGCCTTTACTTCACCTTATTTATCTCTTTTTTTTTTTTTCGAACCTTGTAATATGCCAGACAAGAATAGTCTTGTCTAGTCATATACAAATTAAGGCACTTATGCATTAGTATTAATTCATAGCTCATTTTTATGTATTGAACTCACCTCGAGAAGCTGATACAATCATGTCAGGAACTTCCGAGGAAGTAACAATAGAAGTGACTATATATTGATGAAGTGTGAATGTCACCATCTAGTTTATGTTTTTATGATGATAGAATACCCCATCCATTATGGCCTATTTCAAATGATCGTTAGTATATGTTCATGCATCCGTCACTTATTATATCTGATTTTTACCTTTGAGTGCGTTGCGAAAAGTGAAATGGCCGTTGTTGCTCATTGGTGATATTTGAGAAGAAGTTTTATTGTATGGTTCCAGCTTACAAGAAGAACTTGTTAATATTATTTTTGCTGCAAGGATTTGCAAAAAGAGTCCGGACCGGAAACTGGGTTACTGACCTTTTTTGGAACAGTTTCTTCATGCCAATCCAAGAACCAATAGGAACTCAGAAATTCTCAGAATTTTCTATGACATATTGTTATGCAAAAAGATGGAATTCCGACTTTCTTTTCAACGTTTATGTGCATATAAATATGCTTTCCTTTCTTTAAGAAAGTTAATTTAATTATATTAATATAATATATCAATAACTAATTATTACTATTTAGTTATGCAATCAAAATCACCTATTATCGTTGTTGAAGATACTCTTAATGGCCCTATCTCTACTACAGGTAAAACTTATCTTACTATCATATGAATGAATAAGCATGGCAAATCAGATCAAATAATTAAACTAATGGCAAATATTAACAGATGACATACTATTACAGCTGTCTTTACTATGTTATAGTCCAAATTTAAAAGGAATTAATCTCGATCAATTTATGCAAATGACAGACGAAAGGGATTTCAAACAACATGGTATCAAGAAAACCAAGCATTGTCGAGCATTATCATCTTGTGCCGATTCCATTCGTCGAACTTCACTTTCATCAATCTCATCATCTTCATCAAATGATGGTGGCGACAATGATGATCACGTTGTTGGATCAACAAATATATCCCTTTCCAAATTCAGGCAATACTATGATAGCGTTGCTAAACAAATTAACTTGACACCAAAATGGTCCAATTCTCAATTAAATTTATTACCACCTCAATACTCAACCTCATCAAGGCCATCTCAAAGACGATTGTCAGTCCCTTTAGTCTCCTCTCTTCCAAAGTTTAGAGATTTAAAAGGAAAAGAAAAACGCCATTCACATAGCGAGGGTATGGTACCTTTAAAAATGGTAGCAACAAAGAAAGAACTTGAACCATTGCCAAACTATACATGTACAGTACAAAAGATAGGCCAAGCATCAGTTAAGTGCGAATTTACTTCCCCAGGGACGAAACCATTACGACGTCAGTGGAGGTAAGAGAACTTTATATTAAAAATAAAAGTCTATACAAATAATAATAATAATCAAATATTAGAGCGATTCAAATGGAGCTGTCTGGTACACTATTAAAGTTATTTGAAATTAAATCCATCAACCAGATAGGTTCGCAAAGGTATCCTATGCTTATAGCGTTTTCTCCAGAGCAAAGATTCAGGAAAATACTCTACATGTCCCTCTCTTTGGCTAATGCTTCTGTTTCCATTGCCATGGATTATACTAAAAAGCAAAGCGTATTCAGGCTGGTGATAGAGCAAGGTCCTACTTTATTGATTCATGTCCAGACAAATGCGGAAGTTTGTTCATGGATGGAAAAAATCACAGCAGGTAAGATATTTCCACTTTTGTTCCATTATACTATTCATGGATTTATTTTCATTCTTATTGTTAGTGTATATATAATAACAATTCATCCTTTTTTTCTCTAGGCTCCAATATATGTGAGGACTTGGCGTACCGTCGGATGCCCAATTTTTTTCCAACCATGATCGAACCATATGGCAGATGGAATTCTGAGGTATCACGAGGCACTCTGGATATATTTGAGCGCTATGCAGCAGAAGATAGAGGAAGAAGAGAAAGTGAACATGACGTTCTTATCTGATTTTTTATTCTAAAAAGAAAAAAAAAAAGTTGGATATTTTATACCACGGAATAATAGGTTTTCATCGCTTTAATATTTATAATAATAAATTAAAGCTAATATTGATCGTTATTTATTTATTATTGTCCAGCTACTAAATGCTATGGATGTCATGATGTAAAATCAAGCATGGCTTTATTGATTGATTTAAATACGTTATCATAATACATGTGTATCTAAAGTAGGGTATAATGGTAAATGTAATAAAACTTTAAATTCATCCATAAAGTCTTTTTTTTTCAAAAAAAAAAGATGTTTACGCCTGCTTCCTTTTTTGCAATAGTATGGTTCCGCCTTTTCCAAGCCTCTTAAGCAAGCACGATTCTTTTATCGTCATTTTTTTTTATTATACTTAAGTGTACATACACTTTTATTAAAGTGAAAATAATAAGGGTTATCGTATTCCATCAATTTAGTTTTATTGCAATTTAAAAGTGTTATCAAACTCTCTCATCTTAAAAGTTGTTTATTTTTAGTTTCATATATGAAATCATTATGGTTGTATAATAAGAAATAGAAAGTTAATATATGACATCACACTAAGTCATTTTCGATAGCTTGTAGAAGTTTTTGATACTTGAACTGCTTAAAATCAGAAAGACTTGGCCTGCAAAGAGATCAATTCAAGAAGACCTGATAGTAAAAACAAAGTCGCTAATTTAAATCCGTAATTTTATTCTGTAGAACAAGTCCTCCTTCTCTTTTTCAAGATGATAAAAAAAAAGCTGCAAAATGATTGTAGCTCTACATACTACTTTATATGCACCGCCTATACTACTATTATGTATTCCTGTAACGAAAAGAAAAAGGGAAAGAGAAGAAGGTAGTAAAATGATAGGAATTTATTTTGAAAGAAAAAACTTTTTTTCTCTTATAAATGTTTCATGAAAATTGTATCACAAAGATGGCCATGAACATTTCTTTTCTTTTAGTACAGACAATAATAGTAAGATTTACCGAAATATGTTATAACATGTCATGTTCATTGCAAATAATTATGAAATAGAACGAGATCAGCAAAGCATCCACTGGAACCAACCTAAAGTCTGCATGATTTTTTTACCATCATGTGAGAATAAAATGGACTCATGAGTTTCGTGTTTGTGATTTTTCTTGCCGACTCTCTTTTTTTAAAAAAAAAATTAAAAAAAGCGAAAAAAGGATGGGTTCGAAAATTGCTCCAGAGCAAAGGTTGATTCCATAAAACAATTGAAATAAAAAGTAAAAACAAATAAGATATTATAATAGCATGGAAATTGTATATTGTAATTATTTTTTTTGTTTTGTTTTTTTATCATATAAAACATAATAAAAAGCACGCTGATTTACTGGTTCACATAAAAATTACCAGAAAAAGATTTTTTGAAAAAAAAAAATTGTTATAAAAGTTGCCTCATCCCCCAGTTTATTCCTCTCTTTTTTTCTTTTTTTTCCTTCTCATATTTTATTATCAATAAAGTCGTAAAAACAATGTCCACAGAAGTAAGTGCAAAGCCCGCTACTACCAAGAAGGCTCCTGAACACCCCAGCGTAAGTCCACATCATTGATTATATCTGATTGTATTTTTTTTCTCACCTCTATCTTTTATTTATTAGTATGAGCAGATGATTATCTGTAAGCAATCTACTTTCTAAAGAAGAAGGCCAAATAAAAAATGTTACAATCGACTAACAATTCATTTCATTTTTAATATAGCTGCTGTTGCTTCTTTGAAAGAACGTAAGGGTAGCTCCCGTCCAGCCGTTAAGAAGTACATTCTTGCCAATAACAAGGTTTCCCCTGGTTCCCACTTTGATAATCAAATTTCTGGCGCCATTAAACGTGGTGTTGCAAAGAACATCTTCGCTCTTCCCAAAGGTAAGCTATAAAGGATATAATTGAAGCGATCCTGCTTTTTTCTTATGAGGAGGATGAAAGTTCAAAGAGAAATGGAGGGAGAAGGAGAAAAAAAAAACCGGAGTAAACTCAACATTTTTTTTTTAATCATAAGGTATCTCTGGTACAATCAAGTTAGTCAAAACAGAAAAGAAGAAGCCTGTTGAGAAGAAGGAAAATAAGGACGGTGCTCCCAAGAAGGCTGCTTCTCCCAAGAAGGCTGCTGCTCCCAAGAAGACTGCAACTACCAAAAAAGAGGCTGACGCTAAGAAAGAAACCGCTTCTAAAAAGGCTGCTCCTGCTAAGAAAGCTACTACTACTAAGAAGGAAGCCGCACCTAAGAAGGCTGCTGCTAAGAAGGCCCCTGCTAAGAAGGCTGCTGCTAAGAAGAAGGAAGCAAAGGAGGAAGAGCCTACTACAGAAGAGACTTCTAAGCAAGAAGCTCCTGCTACTGAGACTGCAACAACATCTGAAGAACCTGAAGCTGAAAAGAAAGAAACAAAGAAGGCTGCTCCCAAGAAGGCTGCTGCTCCTAAGAAAGCTGCTCCTCCCAAGAAGGCTGCTGCTCTTAAGAAAGCTGCTCCTCCTAAGAAGGCTGCTGCTCCTAAGAAAACCGAAACAAAGAAGGTAACTCCTACCAAGAAGACTACCACCGAGAAGGCAAACGTAAAAGCCCCAAAGAAGGCTGCCGCTTCCGCAAAGAAGGGTGCCGCCAAGAGAGCTACTTCTAAGAAGGCTTAAATATAAATATCGATTCCCCTCTCTTTTATTTTAATAATTCGTTTCATTGTACAGGTCCTCATTTTTTTTTTAAAAAAAAAAAGAAAATGATTTAAAAGAATAAGAAAAAAACTAATAAAAACAAAGTTGGCATAACATTGTGTATCATGACACAGAAACTTTTTTTTTACAAAAACAAAAAAATACAAATCCGCACGCGCAATTTTTACTGAGTTTTAATTATGTCTACAAAAAAAAAGGGCAACGCGCGTTTTTATTTTTATTTCTATTTTTTTTACAAAAAAAAATGGAAAAAATATTCGAAAAAGCAAAAGACTTTTTGGATCCTCTCTATCAAAACGTTTCACAACATAACGACAGACCTTTTGTTACCCTTACCTTTGCCCAAAGTTTAGATGGAAAAATATCAAAGACTGGACAGCAGATTATTTTAAGTGGAAAAGAAAGTATGGCAATGACCCACAGGTAAAATAATATCATTTCATTTTTTACCATTCATTCCAGTCAAATATATTTATTCTATGCAGACTTCGGGTTCTCCATGATGGCATTATGGTTGGTATAGGCACTGCTCTTATCGATAATCCACAGCTAAATGGTAAAATAGATAAACCAAAAATTCCAATCGTAATTAAATTATTTACTCACCCATTCAATTTCAAGGTAGACATATGGCACCCGAAGAACTATCCAAAGCTGAACAACCTCAGCCTATTGTTTTGGATCCATTGCTTGATCTACCTCTCGATTGTAAACTCATCAAAAACTATCAAAATAAAATAGGGAAGCAGGTGTGGCTGGTGACTAAGCAATGTTCTTCCAACCAAGCCAAAAAAGATGCACTGGAAAAAGCAGGCGCTAAGATATTAGAGGTGGATCATGAAAAAGGTATTTATTATTTGTCATTTTGTATGCATCTGATATGATAGTCCTATAATATATATATGCAATTATAGGAATCTCATTATAAGTTACATTCATGTAGGTCGTATTCCTTTATTTAAAGTTTTCAGTGTATTAAGAGCAAATGGTATCAAAACTCTGATGGTTGAAGGAGGAGCCAAAATTATTCAATCCTGTCTGACAAGTAAATTATGCGACCAGCTCATCATTACTGTTGCACCACATTTTATTGGTGCAGACGGTGTATCAGAGACTGGGAATGATAGAGAATTAGAGTTTCCAAGTTTGACAAACGTGAAGTATGAAGTAATGGGGAACGACGTTGTCATGTCTGCCGAAATTTTATAAT
>VCJB01003611.1:432-11352 GCA_024140155.1 Backusella parvicylindrica | reverse complement strand
TATATATATATATATATATATATTTATCACTCTTTACTAGGTTTCTCTGTCCTCCACCCACTACAATTCTCTCTGGAGCTTCTTGGTGTACAGGAGGAACCGATGCTATGTTTCCCAATTCAAAGCCTGAATTAACGATTCAAATAACCGGAGAACAAACAAGTCAAAATGGCGTACTTGAATGGACTGCAGCTGATGGTACATTATTAGATCATTCAAATCCAGCATTTAGTTATGGTGACACAAGCATCTCTGCAAGATGTGTTTCAAAACAACTTCATATTAGTGACGCAGATGAGAAACGTAAACGAGTGCAGGTGCTTGCAAAAATCCAATTAGGTAATAAACTGCCTCTTGGTACAGTTGCTTCAAAGGGTATCAAAGTCATCAGCAAACCTTCAAAGAAGAGACAAAGTCTGAAAAACATGGAATGTAAGGTTCAATGACCTATAGATATCGTAACTCTTTATTTTGATATTAACTTTTTCTTTTTCTAAAAAAGTATGTATCCATCATGGCACAACCATTTCTCTATTTAATCGTATTCGATCTCAAACAGTTTCTACAAAATATTTGGGTGTATCCAACAGTCAAAAGAACGGTACATGTTTTGTAGCAAGAACAGGTTCTTGGGATCCTTTTGTGATCTGGATTGTTGATACTGCAGGTTCACCTCAAAAGCCTGTTAATCAAAACGTACAATTCCCTGCACCACCAGCCATTGCTTTACAGGCCACACCTGGTCAATCACCCATTGCCGTTCACTACAATCAGCCTGTTGTCCTTCAATGTGTAACAACTGGTTTAGTAAGCCCAGTCATGGTCATCCGAAAAGTCGATAAAGGAAGTATGGTGTTGGGTGGAAATAGAGTTGAAGATCTTAGAGGCGCTACAGGTGGTGAATATGGCGATGAAGCGCTTGGAGATCCCGTGTCACAGCTTCATAAGATCGCGTTTCAGATTGTACAGGATCCATCGATTGCACATAATAACAAGGCAAATTACCATCCTGATCATAACTCATCTCTTCCTGCCTTCGATTGGGTACTACCAGAGTCCTCACCATCCATTACCTATCTTGCATGTCTGAATGATGTTGTCGGTATGCATAAAACAAATACTCCTCGTCAATTTGTTGCACCTTGTCCCCAATCCACAACCAGCATGGAAAAGCAATCAAAGTTATCCTCTTCATGGTCTTCAGTTAGCTCATTTGGTGCTGAAGGTGACTTTCTCTCATCGATTGCTTCACAGCAGCAAGATAGCACCGGTGGTGGTGGTGGTGGTAAAGTAACACGCAAACGTCGAGTGTCTTGTGAAGTCAAGCCCATGTCTCTTCCAAACAAACTTCAAAATTCGCTTCTTACTAACAGCAAAAACCGTCGTCGTGTTAACTCACTTGACGCAAACTCACCCATCAAGATTGAAGGCGCAGGTCGTCGTCATAGTCTATTTGATCGCCGCAGCAGTACCAGCTCAGACAATGGAAATCAATCCAATAATGGCGCCTGCTGGACAGAAGATGTATCCGATGCATCCGTCTGGACCATTGTAGGTACCGATAGTGCGGTTCAAAAGTTCTTGATTTTACCTCAAGTGCCTTCTGCATTTAATGGACAAGAACGACCCCCTCTTGTTTTCCCTAGTGTCCTCAAGGTTCAAGAAGAAAAGCAGGAGAAAAAAGGTCATCATCATTTGATCTTAACAGGAGAAAATTTCACGCGTGATATGACTATCTGGTTTGGTGATGTCCAAGCCCTCAATATAACTTATAAAAACCGTGAATCTATCCAATGTACTATTCCCCCTCTTGATACTCTTCAATCAAGTCCCACTGTCATTCACGACGGTTTTACCAAGAAGCTCCCCATTCTATTCTTACGTGATGGCGTTGTATATAACTCTGATTTATTCTATAAGCTTTAACTTTTTTTTTATATTAATTCTTTTTCTCGTCCTTTATTTTTTTTTCTCTCTTCTATATATTGCATATGTCTAATAAACTAAGAACCAAAAACTATTACCGCTACTGCTACTGCTAATTTACATAAAATAAGTTACCCGCTTTTTTCTGTTTTATATCGTTGTTGTTATTAATAGCCAGACTACCATTTGCAAACTTTATCGGAGACTCAAAAACTGAGATGAAGTCATTTCACCAATAACAATTTAGACAATATTATTAGACATATCCAATATTTTTATCAACTAATTGATATTCTGGTATTGCGCTCATTGGTTATTCTTAAAAAAGCATTATGTCAAAATCATTGGTTAATTAAATGTCATTATTTGGCTTATGTTTGATAACGCAGGCCTCTAATTTAATCATATAGAGTTTAAGAAAATACATATTTATGTTGGATATAATTGGTCAAGACTTAGCATACAAGCAATTCTAAACTAAGATATTATCATTAAAAATGGAACACTCATACTTTCTATGTCATTTATTAATGAATAGCTTGCTCTTTAAAAGATTGGTGTAGAAAAAAAAAAAGTACTAAGGCATTTTTGTTCCTGATGTCACAATAGCAGATGTTGGTGTTTCAATTTTTTAGTTTCGTTTTTATTTTTTTTTGTTTAGGTAAAAAAAAATAGTGGTAGTGTATTGGTAGTCCAAATGCTTTACGTTTTTATCCTAAATAAACATAAATCAAGACTTAGGACTATATATAACAACCTAATGTTTAAAAGATGGTGGTAATCATCAAACCTATCAGGTTTATAAATCCATTCTACTTTGCGATAAATATAAATATAAATATTAAAAATAGTTAGAAAAAATAAAAATAAAACAAACAACCCAATAAGAACAAAAAGAAGGTGCAGTGAAGTTGAATTTTATTATTCCTATGTTTAAATTTACGTGATACTTTACATACATTTTTAAAAGGATTTTAATACCAATGATAACATTGATTTGTGACAAGATATGAATCTTCCAAACCATTGACCGAAAAACAACGTTGCATTCATATATTGATCAAATATTCAGTAGGTGTATTCAAACAGCCTTACTAACACATTACAAGGTCGCACAAATGGCACCATCATTTTATTACTGGCTTAATTACAATTGCTTCGTTGTTATGTGAACAGAATATTTCATGATTTCAAGTTGGAAATGGAAACTTTTATTCGTCGTATACTTAATGGATAAAGGCAATTTGCGTTTACAAAAGCTTAATCTTTTAAGCATATAATATATAGTGTATATTTATATGATATATAACTTTTCATCTTATCCTGCTTTGTTTAGTGGTGATGAGAAATGGTAATATTAATAAAGTCCTTTTATTTCTTAAAGAGGCAATACTAATATGGAAGGACAGGTATTATTATATTTATGAAAATATACCAATTCCCAAAACAAAAAACAATAAAGATTTCCCAAAGTTATAATTTACCCCACAATCTAAATAAAGTTAAAAAATATTCTGAACACTCTTCTTTGATGGATAAAAAATAAATAAACGATATATATATAAATATATTACATAAGGTTAAAATAAAGCGTGAAAGTCCATATGGAGACTGTGTCGGTATATATATCCAAACAAGCTTTTTATATATATGAGTGTTGTTACAGAAATACAGTATTTATTCCTTCTTCTCCTGTTGCTTCTGGTCTTGCATGAGCTTACGCTTCATCATGGTGTTCAAGTAGGTACCAACACCTAATGTAGTAACAAATGAAGTTAATGGATTTGTTTATACGTCCTTTTTTCTTTTTCCGATTTATATACATCGTCTTTCACTCATTTTCATATTATTCATCACCCTCCTTTTTCTCTCCATTTATATAACTTACAGAAGATAACAATGTTGAAGAAAGGTACCCAGGTATGAACAGGAAGGAAATTCTGGGCGAAAATCATGGACAAGGGCGAGGTGACCCAAGAGA
Organism: Backusella parvicylindrica; assembly: GCA_024140155.1. Taxonomy (NCBI): domain Eukaryota; kingdom Fungi; phylum Mucoromycota; class Mucoromycetes; order Mucorales; family Backusellaceae; genus Backusella; species Backusella parvicylindrica. The sequence goes on along the minus strand of VCJB01003611.1, from coordinate 7,445 downwards.
CCTTTTGCATAGACAATAAACGGTTCTTGAGATTTGCCTTGAGAGCAGCAGGTGAAGTAATACCAGCCATCATAGCCATTGCAGTTGTGAAAACTAGAGAGAGTATATAAATTAATAAAAAATAAAAAAGCTATAAAATATTATACTTTACCAGAGTTCATAAAAGGAGAAATGATAAAGTTTTGGAATAATAATTGTCCAATCTTAACCTTGGTACCAGTCTTTCCTGCAAAGACCTTATTCATGAGTTCATACCAGTAATGATTTAAAGGACCAGCAACAAGTAAACCTACATAGCACAAACAATTTTTTTTTTTAAATAAAACAAAATAAAAAGTTGAGACCTGAATATATTTACCATAAGCTGCCATTTTAAGAATACGCTTATCTAATTTTTGTCCAGATAATTTTTGTGCAGTGAGTTCTTGTAAACCAGACAAGACACCTGAAGTGCATGCTTTAGTTTGGAGAGGTGCAGCTGCGAGCTGGGAGAGATACCAAGTAAGGAATGTATTAGATGACATTATTTAGAAATAAATATATGATAAGATAAAGTAACGAGTTCCTTCCTTTATTTATTTATTTATTTTTAAAAAAAAAAATATTAAGAAAGCGAAAGAAAGGAAATATATATACCATTCTCCTATATTTATAGTCTTTTTGATTTTTAAAACCAAGTGTATAAAAATATAGCTTTTTTTTGTTTTGTTTTAAACACCGCTTTGACATTTTTTTTCACCACAAAAACTTTGAGGGCATTTCAAAAGATTCCTGATGTTCTGATCTTACACGTGTAGGAGTTTGTTCGCAAGTAAATTCAGTGTTTAATGAGCCTACATGCACAAGTGCCATTTCCCATTTATGTGACTGTTCTCTATTATCAGGAAGAACATACATTCGATACTCAAAAGAAGGCTGTATTGTTGCCGCTAATTGCTGTAGTTCTAAATGGCAAGTCACCACCTGCTTAGAAAATTGAAGCGCTAGGCCTAGGGATCCGACATCCACTAGATGTTTATCATCATCATCAGTTGAAGGGTGAAATACAGAAATTAGAGACTTTAAAGATAATCTATATAGTGGTTCTCGTTTCTATATATATATATATACATATATTTATTAAAAAACATTAGTTTAATCTTATATGACGTAGTGGTAAATTTGGAAAACAATAAGACTTGCCTTTTTGTATTCAAAATCATATACTTCCATGTGACTTGGATATAGAACACACCAGTAGCGAGTCCATTTCTATTTGCAAATAGTAATATACACATACACACGCATTATATATATATATATATATATGTTAATATTTTTTCTTTTAAAATAATACACATTCTCTCTTTCTCTCTATATAGTCATGTATTTTTTCCCTTATTCTCATGTCTATCTATAATAAAATATAAAGAAACCTACCGGTATCAATTTTCCTCTGGTGTAAACTGTAAGAAATCCTTCATATATTCGTCTATTATCAATCAACGTCATGACTCTCGAGGTAATAAAAGTACCAAACACAACGAGCACTTGGTATTTTGTATGATTGTTGTCTGAAAATGTAATACGTTTTATTTTTTTCTCACACGGACGCATGGAAATCTTAAAATCTTCGGTGCCAATTTCTTTGATTTCGGGTTGCTGTTTGAATCGAGCGTTTAGCGCACCAAACGTAGTCCTTGGTTGGGAATAAATTGAGAGAGTAATTGTAGAAGGTCGAACAATATCTCTGTATGTATATATTTAGAAGCTTGTCTCTCTTTTTTTGTATTACTTACAATAAAAATGTCTCATCAATATCCGTGCGTGATTCATGTTTACCAGATTTCTGACTTTGTGCACAGACGCCTTCAAATGCTTCTTGCTTAGAATCAACCGAGCATCTAAATAAGGTTGCTACAAGATGTAAACATGAGAATAAAGGTAATTGATTTGTAGTATATATATATATATATATATATATATTATATCTGCATAAAAGTTGTATAACCAGCAACTTACGCTTTGCTGAACCTTGACAAGTAACATGTAAAACTATATATAAAAATGTTTAAAGAAGTCTGTAAAATAAGCAAGTTGTCTATACTAATAAGGTGTTCATTGATTGCTATCATTTGAATATTTATATATTACCTCTGAGGTAAAACATTGCTTTTGGTCTTGAAAGGCTGTTTTTATCTGTATATCCTATAGAAGATCTATGTATAATTAATATCCCAGTTGTTTCCAATCAATATAATTTTATCTCTCTCATTCTATATATATATATATATATATATATCTAAGTTATAGCCATAATATGTAACTTACAAACTCTGGCATTTATTTATTGGCTTTTTAAAAACGACAGGACGAGGGCAGTTCAATAAGCGGTGATGGCGTACTTCCTTACTTGATTCATCATCCATTATTTCTCGAGTAATCCAACTAAACTTTTCTTCAGGTAACTGATCCAATGTATCCAAAGGTCCATTGTAATAGACAATAGGAGGGGGTTCCAATAGTAAACTGGCTGTTGCTGATTTGCGTATAGTTTCATTTTTTTTATCTTGAGGAACAACAACTCTTCGTTTCTTTATATGGCTAATGATACGTAATCGGTTAAAGGATATTGGGATAAATCTCCCTAGAGAACCGATAGATGTTGAATGAGAGTCTTGATTAAATAATGTGTAATTTTCTGTCATATTTTTTTATGATAAAGAGAGAAAATAAAATGTAAATGATCTTTTCCATTTTTTGTTGTTGTTGTTATTGATAATAATAAGGACATTCGGAACATTCTTTTATCTTTTTTTTCTTTTTTTTAATAAGGAGGATTTATTTTCTATTATTATTACATATAGTACTAGACTACACGTTTACCAAGGTTTAAGTCGAAACCACTTGTTCATCCAAAATAAGAAATTGAGTTACTTGTTTGGAAAAGAAAATCTATTAGTTAAAGAGAAAAAACTTCCGGGATAAGTTTAATACACAAGGTATGAAAAGTGATCTTAATTTTTAACTTGGACCGCATAAAAGCTCCATTAAATTTAAAGTTTTGTTCTCTTTTAGAAATCAAGAGATCCTCAGTTACCACATAAAACTTTATGGTTTCTCTTATACGTCGTATGACATCATCTATCTTGGGAACGACCAAAATCTAGGATGATACCTTACCATAATCGACGTTTAGAGTAATTTATTACCCGAATTAAGGTTTGAGGAGTTTATCGGTTTTTTTTAGGAGTTGCGGTTTGAGTCTTTCGGAAAGCTAAGGCTTTTATGTTCTTGTACATCCTAGATTATTCTAATTGGAATATTGATTTTGGTTTCTTGTAGAAAAATAAATAAATAATATTAATATGGTTAAAGGCCAAGATTAGCATCGTGCTGCTTGGAATTGACTTCATAGCTCACCGGATGACCTTCCCTCGATTATATCCACGTACATCATAGATAAGGCTTCATGAATGAAAAATCATTGGGTTATAAAAGGAGTCATATTGCTTAAAATTGCTTAAAATTTAAATTGAATCACGGTAAGCTTTATAGTCAAGAAACAGAATCTTGGATGTCTATGACTGAACTGTGCAAAACGCAAGAAAGTTTTTTGCTGTACATGCAACTTAAGATGACATATAATGAAACATCGAGTAATTTGCTACTCAGCAATCCATAATAGACAGAAAACAAGAAGTGATGTTATCATCTAATGGAGTACTACCCAATCCAAATTTATAAAAAAATCAAGAATTGAAATATAAATCTACTGCATGGCGTTTTTCTCAGAACTGGACTAATCGAAAGTTACCATTGGTTGAATTTTGATGTGGAACAATAGCATTAAAATTCAATTGAATGTGTATCAAACATCACATTGCATAAAATAAATAGAATAATAACTTATATACTCACATACACAATTTATTGTTATTTATAATGGCAAAGAAAAGGGAGTAACGCTCTATCTCTATTGTCTCCTGGCAACAGAAAAGGAGAGTAATTTAGCCATGTTTTTTAATAAATCACTCTGCATTGCAAGCAACAAACCATCAAGCGAAAAACGTTTTGTTACAGTTACACACTTATTTTATTTTATTTTTTAGAGAAAAAAAAAAATCCTTTTCTTTTTTTTTCCTTTTTCCTTTTTCTTATTTATTACTTTTTTCTTTTCTCTTGATAATTATAATAATAGCAATGCCACAGCAACAAGAGAATGGATTAGCCAATACAGCTGGACTGGAGATATTTGGCAGCAATTTCATTAAAAAGAATATTAATATTATATCCAGAATGAAGCGTTCTTTATCTGCAAGTGGAAAACCAGCGCCTTTAAAGTACAGACTTTTATTACTAAATTATTATTATTATTATTGTTGTTGTTGTTGTTGTTGTTGTTGTTAACTCATTCTCATTCTCATTCTCATTCTCATTCTCAAGACTAACTCGAGAGGTACCTTCTTCAACAAGTGAGTGGCACTCTCCACTTTCGGAAAGTAGTCTAAAAAGTCCGTTTAATCGGTCAACGTTTACCAGTCCCGAGGCTACTAAAGCCAGTTTTATGACAACCGATATTGGAACAGCAGCTCATTTAAGTTATGAAACATTTGCATCGTCATCATCATCTAACCTATCCATTCGATCATTTCCTGCCACACGAAGACGGTCCTCTATAAATGAAAATACATTCTATAATACCAATAATACAACTACAATTACTAATGATAATAAGAATAGTAAGTTGATTCTGATCATTATACGTCATGTAATAATGCTAATAATCATAATAATAATAGAAGTCATTATCAATAGTGAAGAAAAACAAGCAAAAATGATGTTCGAAAACAAATTACCATTAGAAACAGAAAAAGTAAGCAAACCACTTAAAAATGATGGCGTTGTAAGAGCACCAGCGCCTGCCATGTACTGGTCACGACCTACTGTATTTGGTATTACTCCACCCAAATTAAGAGCACATATTAGTGTGGTTTTTGAGGATAAAATGTTTGTATTTGGAGGTGCAGAGAAATCTCAATGTTCTGATGCATTGTATATATTTGAATTAGGTAAAAAAATAAATAAAATAAAAGCGTATGCTTAAAATGAATAAATGTAGATACTTTTACTTGGTCAAAGCCTCGCGTTTACGGCACATGTCCCCCTGCTTGCCGAGCACATTCATTTACAGCAGATCAAGAAAACGGGCGGCTATATTTGTTTGGAGGAGGAGACGGACAGAAATACTATAACCATCTTTATATGTTTGATGTAGACACTATGTGCTGGCATCAATTGGAAACAGAGAATAGGCCACCCGAACGTCGAGCACATGTGAGTATGATTTGGCATCATCATCTTTATATATTTGGTGGTGGTGATGGTACAAAAGCATTGAATGATGTTTATAAACTCAACTTGGATAAGCTAAACGATATTGATGGAGATGATAATAATAACTATAAATGGAAAAGAGTAAAAACAAAGCAGGACAATGCTTCCATTATACCAGATGCTAGAGGCTACCATACAGGTACATTGGTTGGTGATAAGTGGGTCATTTATGGAGGTAGCGATGGTAAAGAATGCTTTGGCAACTGTCATGTTTTAGATCTTAATAAGGAACGTTGGTTCGATGTTTCACAAGATGTAAATATACCAAGACTTGCCCATTCGGCACTATGCGTGGGGTCGTTTTTATTTGTGATGGGAGGGCACGATGGTACAAAATACTGTAACAATTTAATGATGTTGAATCTGGGTTAGTATACATACATACATACATATACATATATATATATATATATATATATATATGTTGCTTTTTATTGTTAAATTCTACATATTAACTGTGTGTTTGACAGTAAATGTGAATTGGGAAACAAGACGAGTATATGGTCATACTCCAACACCACGAGGTTATCATTCGGCGGTACTTTATGATAGTCGAATATTTGTATTTGGTGGATATAACGGACATAGCTTTTCCAATGATGTTTATGTTTTAGAACTGAGTTCGTTTGCTTATTTACCTCAGATTGTTAATTTTAACATTGATACACAATAAGCAATAAGCAATACTAAATACTAAATACTAAATATAATAAATATAATAAATATAAATTTATAATAATGTTAATAGAGAATTTAGACTTTTATTATTATGCTATTAACTGAATAGATTTTTAGCGCGGGTAATACTCCTCGTAGTGAAGTAAATGATTATTGTTCAGCATGAGAGGGATATAATTGGAATAATAGGTGTATTTACTGTAGAGGTAATAACAGCTAAAAAAAGAATGTATAACAGTTCTTAACTTAGCTGTACCGGTCTGTCTTGCTTTATCGCATTTTACAAATTATTCATAAATGTATATAAAGGCATCGTCCTATACTCTCGCACTTTAAGAAGGGGTTTTAATATTTTAACTTTTAGCCGTTCCTGAAAAAGTTGATTTACAAAATCAAAATTATTTTTCTTATTTATTTACAGAATGACATTTACACTTTGCATCAAGCCTTATGCTCTTATTCCTGAGGAGATTACAGTGTCTCTCGATCAAATGAATCACGTATTGGATACTTTCCCAGAGAAATATGCAGTAATGTGGATCGCAGGAAAGCTGTATCAGGTTAAACAACAATCACTCAACAGTAGTAGTCAATTCGAGAAGGGGAGGGTATCAGCCACAAAAAGAAGAAGACTAGTATTTCATCTTTGTTACAAGACTTACTTTTTCCACCGTAGCGGTGAAAAAAAAAACACGTAAACCTTTTACAAGTGGTGACCAGCCTAGAGTAGCCAGACCTCTTCAAAAGGCATCAAAGAAAATTGGTTGCCCTGCTATGATGAAAATTACTTGCTACAAAAATGATCCATACAATGCCTGCTTCACTTTTCAAAAGCAACACAATCATGAAGTCGGGGCTAAGGAAGACTTTTACTTTATACCTTTATCCAAAACTACAAAGAATTTTATCATGCAGAAGCTTACTGTTAAATCTTACTCCTGGACAACTAAAAAGAGGTT
>VCJB01003609.1:15943-26658 GCA_024140155.1 Backusella parvicylindrica | reverse complement strand
TTTTTTTTTTTACTCCCTACACAATTACCAATCATATTAACCAACTACCTTAGATTTTCTAGCTTCTCCATAATATTTCACTCCTTATAATTTAAGCTTTTTTTTTATATGAAGAAAAAAGGCAGTTTTCCTAAGTAGTAACAGATTGTTATTATTCTTATATATCACAAATAAAGTTTACATTTCGTAGCAAATTCCTGTCTCTTTTGCTGTTCATATCAAAATTTTAGAGATACAATATAAAAATAAACAGTTCGGCTAATATGTAGTAATTAAATATTTTTTATTTTGATATAAGAATTTTTTGAGTTTTAATTATTTTTCTCAAAAAGAGGTATAAAGGAGAGGACACCTTTAAGAATATTGTATAAAGTACAATATGCGATTAAAAAAAAATTATAATGCTGGGAATAAGTAATCAAAATTAGTGCTTTTGCTTGGAATTCCTAGTTTTACAAATAAAAATAAAATAATTAGAATTGCTAATATAATAAAAATTGATTATATATTTACATGTCAGCAAGTTCGTTCTTGAAAGTTTTATTGATTTCAGGTCTCTTGATTTTTTGTGCAGCAGTTAATAGACCCTGGAAAAAAAATTAGTTTACCATCATTTAATAGAGTAAAATTTTTCCCTTACCGATTCAGTAGTCCATTCTTCATGACATAAATAAACATCAAATAAAAGTTCTGAGCCCTTCAACCCTCCTTCTTTACCTTGAGCTAAGAGAGAGTCAAGTACAACCTTTTTAATCTTCGCATTCTGACATAACTTTTCAAAATCCTTTTCATTAACGTCATTTTCGCTACCAAGTTTGCGAATAACAGGTTCAGCTACAACAGCTAATGCAACAGGCTTGGGATACAAAGGATCAGCGTAAACACATAAATTGGTGACATTTATACAACTCTTGTAAATGGATTCCAACTTCTCAAGAGCAATATATTCACCGTTACTAAGTTTAACAAGATTCTTTTTGCGATCAATAATAGTCAATGTTCCATTTTCGTTCCACTCCGCAACATCACCAGTTTGTAACCAATTATCTTCGGTGATAGTTTCCTTTGTAATATCATCGCGCTTCCAATAACCTTTTGTAATTGCTGGTCCACGAACCCAAACTTCTCCTTGAGGTTTAGGATAATTTGTGGAGAAATAATTTGCTTCAGGAACATCCACCAACTTTATTTCAACGCAAGGAACAGGGGCACCAACTTCACCATAAGCAAACTGCTCAGGCGACATAATGTTACACATACTACGATAAATTAGTTAATATTTTTGAAATGCATAGGAAAATATATATATATATATATGGCAATCACAATTCTTACCCACAACCTAATTTTGATTAAAGAAATGATAGAAAACATCAGTTAGTCCATTTTTAACTTCTTCCACCATGTATGTCTATATATAACTTACTCTCAGTCATGCCAAAACCCCCTAAAATAGGGCAGACAGTTACGGACAAAAACTTTTGTGTTTCAACTGATACTGGAGCGCCACCGGACAAGGCGAAACGAAGACGACCACCGACTTGCTCCTTGATCTTATTAAAGACCACTTTATCAATAAAACCAGTAGGCAAGTGGCGTTCAAGCAACCAAGCCTTGGATGCGTATGCTTTATGGAAAATCTTTTGGGCATTAGGAGAGGCACTAGACAATTTTGCTAGAATACCCTTGCGAATAGATTCCCAAACAGCAGGCACACCTGTCATTAACGTAGGTCGGAATTCCTTGATATCTCCTTTACAGTTACGAACTGAAGCGTCTGTGAGCGTGCGAACCGATGCATATCCAAGTCTAATTGTGACATATATGAATAAGGTAAATAAACATGGTGTAACTGTTTCACTTACGTAACACCCCAAAATACGCAAAGGTTTTCTACTACAAATTCTAATACGTGAGCCAAAGGAAGATATGCCATCATACTATCATGATCAGTAACGATATGACCCAAAAGTGCGTTACAACCAGCAACTAATTATAAAATATTATTTCCTTTGCTCATTTGTAAATAGCCAAAAACAAAACAAAGCAAAAAAACTTACTTGCAGCTACAATATTTTTATGTGACAATATCACGCCCTTTGGATTTCCTGTACTTCCAGAAGTATACATGATACAACAAATATCCTCAGGCTCGGGTATTCTAGGTTCTTTTGGACTATCTCTACCAATACGAGCAAGCTCATCCAAAGAATAGATTTCTTGGGCTACATTATCTTTCAAGTCTTTTAAAACACCAGATTTGGTTTCACCACTATAAATAATGTATTTAAGACTAGGGCAGCTTTTGGCTACTTTAGCAACAGTAGGGAGTAAGTCGCCTACGGTGTAAATGGCTTCAACTTCGGTTTCATTCATGGAATGTAATAAGCCGTCTTCACCAAGAGTGTCATATGCAGTGACAATGGTCATATTTTGAGTAAAGGCACTATGGGCAGTCAAAAGCCAGTACATACTATGATAAAGAATTAGGTTCAAAACTCTAATAAGTTATATATTCCAGGTTCACACTTACTTTGTAGGGGAGAAAATCTCAATTTTAGACTTTTCTTTTAAACCGATTTGAGCTAAACCAGAGCCAACATCATGGGACAAACGAGAAGCCTCTTTATAAGAAAGATAATTGTAACCAGACAATTGAAAAAAATCCCAAGTTTTCATTTGTTTGACTTCCTCGCCGTTGATAAACTTTGTCACTTCTTTCTCCTCAGAAACCGTTTTCTCTACTTTACGGAAACCAAATCCTTTACGATCAGGGTATTTCTTGGCACTATGAGTCAATACATCATATAAGGTATGTACATTGCCGCCAGGGCTACGTGTAAGACCTTCTTTTGCATAAATTGATCTTCGAACACGACCTCCGTTTGGTTGTTCAGGTCCACACTCAAAAGTAAAAGTTTTCATTTTTGTTTATAATTCAAAGGAAAGGAGAAAAAGAAAAAGAAAAAAAGAGAGTGAATGAATTTCAATAGAGAAAAAATAAAAACAAATAAATAAAATAGAAAGGAACCTGTTTATTCATATTTTATTTTATACCTGCCTTACGTGACACATCTCCTCAAATCGAGTGATCTACTTCTTCACATGAAAATGCTGTATTTCAAATTCAATACCAACTTAAAGAACCGAAAAATCACCATGAGAAGAATAGTTACAATTCACACTTTCTCATTCCCTTTTAGGGTTGCTCTGTCCGTGCTTTTCTTTTTGCTTTCTTTCTTTCTTTCTTTTTTTTAATATAGTCATTAAACTAGATTCATTTTTTTTTTTTAAAATTCATAATTGTCAAGAGTAATTATTAGCAAATATGGATAACAATCCAAGATACGTGGTAATAACAACAGTTCATAAATGACACCAAAGTCTAATTAAATCGAACAAAGAGATTCAAAAGAATTTCATGTGGTCAAAAGAAATAATAGTTGCATGAGCTCTTTCTCGCTTACACAAAGTAGTGATATGTTCGTATGTCTTATTTTAGTAGTCGTTATTGGAGTATGAAGATTATTAATTGATAATATCTACTCTATATTTGTTTATTTTAGATTCAAATGGAATTCAGAAATAAGATTTTCAATCATTGAAATAGCTCAGTTTTTATTATTATATTTCTGGCATTATTGACATTTTCTTTTTTTATTCTAAAAAAAATGACTTGATATAATAATTTATATTTAGTAATTGGTGATCGATTTACTGTTGTATTTTATTACAAAAGTAAAAAATGATCCAACCTTTCTTTTAACTTAGTTTTTCTAGAATGTATTAAAAGAAAACATTTTGAAGTATTTGTAAATATTCACAATACTGTTTATTTCAAGAAAATGAGAAAAAATTACAAATTAATGAGAAAAAGGGGAAATTATTTTGAGAAATATTTTCAAATTAATGAGAAAAATTAGGGAATAATTGAGAAAAGATATATATATATATATCATATATACAATGTAGATTTCAGACAGTAAGCATATAAATAGATAGGTAGCTATGTAGCAAGGTTCATAAAGGTATATTATTCCAATGAAGAATAGCATGATATAAAGTAACAGAGACAACGCACCAGTATGACAGAGGAAGATTCAGTAGATACCATTATATATGGAATTTGTAATTTTTATTCAATAACAGGTAAGTTAGTAATGGTTCATTTATTCAGTGAGATATTAATACTTACGGACTTATTGTCCTACGGATTGGGCCAGCGATAGCTGGCCCCGCGGGAGCATCTCTTCTTGACCCTAGATGGCCAAAGCAGCAGACAGGACGATACTTGCCAAAGAAATGGGGCATGTTTATATAACCTTAAAAATCATAATAAAAAGTTAGCATAATGAATAGTATATTAAATAAACTTATAATGTATTCTATGGTGTTCAAACCAAATTTTTTTGAGAACTTTTGGTCCAAGTTTAAGAATGAAATTGATCGCCAAGCACTTAGCATAGACGATCCACTCATTCCAAGACTATGTTTGGCTTATAAAGCAATTACTACCAAGAATTGTAAACAGTTCATACTACAAAATAGCGACAACGAAGATTTTTAACTATGTATATCAGGTATATTAATGCGCTTTTTCTGATCTGTTCAATCCAATAACCATTCCTCAATTAACTTAATGTTCATTTAGAATGATAATTATATCCACTCTTGTTTGCTTATACCCCATTACAGTTTCTTATGCCAGCTTTTCCTTATCTTATGGTTCTTCGTAAAAGTTTCCTTATGCTTACTGATTTTTTTTTATCCTTGTTAATATTACTTTACTATTATTCATATTTCTTTAGCCTTATTAATATAGCCTATGTATCGACATTTCATTACTGTCATTTATAATCACTTACACTCATTTACATTCCCTATTGCATTATTAATAATCTTTTATTTCCCTTTATGCTCTTTACCCTATGCCCATTTTTTTTAATTATCTTTAGTAGGCTTAATAAATAAATAACCCTTATGCCTATGCAGAAAAAAAACCGTTTCGCTTCGATAAATATTAAATTATATTTCAAGATTCCATGATTTATAAACATTAATCATTTTAACAAAGAATAAAGTAACTTTATTAGAACCCGTAATAAAAGCTGTAAAGCCTTATATCATCTGAAGTAATAATATAGTGTGATGATATTGTATGATAATTAAAGCTGGTGATAAGTAGGATTCATGCATATCCATCAATACATGAATAGGGTACCATTTATTGGCTTATATTGCAGGGGCCACCCCTTTTTTTTCTCATCAACCTTTTCTCATTAATTATAAAAATTTTCTCAATAACTTGAAAAACCTTTCTCATTAATTTGAAAAATTTTCTCAATTTCTTAAAAAAGACAATAGATCATCAAATTGAAAAGTACAAATGTGCATGGTTTTTGAATAGTCTAAGTGACAAATCAGGGCGAATTATCTTTTGAACCGTTTAAATTATAATCGATTGGTAGGCATAAATCTTTCCTTTTAAAAAGAATTTTAATAAGAGCACAAAATATCCCTTATAATGAGTGTAAATTATTTTGGACTAAGTCAAAAAACTTGAATTAACGCATTAATGAATAAGAGCATTATATGAAAGCAAAGGTATGTACTACTGATTTATCTATGATATAAAATGTACAATATTATAAAAACTCATAGTTGAATGGGCAGCGAATTATTTACTCATCATCAAGCTTTAAGAGAGTAACAGTTGGTTTAAATTTTTTGTAGTTATCGACGTAGAGATATGGTTTTTCAACATCAGAACCTGAAGCAATACTTGCAATCATCATTCTCTAATGAAATTAAAGACGTAAGCTATCACATCTCCATATTAACTATATATTTTTTCCATTCTTTACTTTGAAATGAGTCAAAGTCTCCAAAGAAAGTGACATATGGCTAAAGGTGCTGGGAAGAGTAGGAAGAAAAGACTTTTTTAAAAGTCGAAAGGTATACGTTTCATCTCTATTTGCCGCAGTTGATTCTTGAGGCTTATATTCATAGACAAAATATTCAATATCAATACCTTTTTGTATATAAAGATGTCAATGAAAAGTAAAACTTATATAATAAAAAAAATTTCAGTATTCACCTGCTATCATGATGGTAAAGGACACTAATTCTTTTTCGCTCTTTGCAGACAACACACTTTTATGAAGCATTTTTTTACTGATCTCGGCAAGTCTGGTTCTATCTTCTGTAATTTTCTCGGAGGGGGTGTTGAATAGTTTGATCTCTGCCACACCAATCTCATCCCATCAATTGTCTTGAGTTTTGCATCAGTAGTCTGTCTTTTTATTATCTTCATGTTTGAGTGTGTGTAAAGATCTAAGGGTGCATCCCTGAATTTATAAAATCGTTTTTTATCAATGATATCTAAGCTTTATGACAACAATAACATTGCTAGAAATATAAAAGCTTACCAATAAACAGCCATCTTATCATTCAAATCAAAAACAGCATTCATTAATAGGGTTACTTATTTGATCTTAAAATCGTTCTCAATGTTTTTCAGGTGTTTCGTAGCACCGGTAGCTGTATTGGCAAACACTGTCATGTTTACAGTTGTTAAAAAAGCTACAGGATCATCAATAGCAGGTCATTATACATTCAATCAATGGTCCAACACTTTAGACATTTTATATACAAAGAGAATATTTTACCTTGTGTTGTTGAGCAGAGAGACAATGTTGATATGCTCAATTTTAGCTGGTACAAGAAGCATGTACTTCGTATGGTATTCAATAGCCTATACATATATGTAATCAAGCTTTTTTTAGTTTTATTGTTGCAAAGTGAGACTTACATGGATAAACTTATTTATCATAATTATAACATCATTATCCGATGCTTCCGGTAAGAAACAACCGTCGTTGATGCTGTCTACAAAAGTGATACCAGATATGTTACTAAAAAATAGTATATGTCTTATTAGCTCTCATATTGTTTCATAAGGATCGGTATATTTTATAGTGACTTTTTCTTACAACTTTTCAGCCATTGGTATATTGCTTGACATGTATGTCAAACTAGAGAGATGTTCCTCAGATATTGGAGTTATTTCATTAAAGCTAGTGATGTAAGCGAGAACTGGACTATCCAACTCATTAAAAGAATGATTTTGGTCTTCATATGTTTCACCAGAACCTGTTGTTGTAAAAGAGATTTCTAAAAGAGAAAAAGAAAATATTACTTATAAATAGCCCTATTTTGAACAATCGTAGCTTCACCAAACCATTAACATCTTCCTCTACTGGTACTGATAATGTGGTCTTTGCTTTTGTTCTCCTTTCATCTTTTTCTTCTTCTTCCTGTCTTCTGATTCTCTCTTCCTCTTTTTGCTTTATTTATCTTGTTTTGGCATATTGAAATAAGAACTTATTTTATATAGCTGGGCTCGACAGATATGCTTTGATACACTTGCAATAATCTATCAGTAGTGCTGGGGCCAAAAGGAACGGTTTAAATTGGAAGTTCTTGCCAATTTTAACCTTTTTTTCTCTGTTTAGGTTGAATCCCAGCCTTTTAGGGAAAATTAACCTGAAAGAAATTGTTATCGGTTGAAAGTGAACCTCATGAAAAAGGTTTTAGGCTGGAGTGGAAATATTTAGCTTGTTTAATATAGTTAAGAGAATCAACTTCTATGATGAAATCTTGAGTTTTGGAATCAACAAGTTTATAGATTAAAGTCTATTACCTAAAAGTCAATACAGTATCTCCTTCACCCAAGCAAATATTTTCTCTACGTAACGAGCCATTAAAGTGGAGTGATTTACTATTGAAAATAGTATATAATATATAAGTGAGTTATCTTAATAGAAGAGCATAATTAATAGTGACTTACATTATTTTGAGATGACTGATATCATTAATATTGGTAGTATATAAACAAATATGCTTGTTGTTGATATTTATATTGAGTGAAATAATGGAAGAAAGTAAAGAAAAAGAAAAGGTTTTTTTCCCACTTATCTATCATTCAAAACAATGAAAAAATGGCTCATTCACCTTTCTCCTAAAATAATAAATCAATGAAACAAAAGAAATAACGCAAATGCACCAATGAATGCTTCACCCTTACTGCATTGATTATTGGTATTCAATTACTCCTGTTGTATTCATCAATAATACTAATAATAATAACAAATGCTATAAGAAAGAGATAAACATATGTTTTGAAGAATAAACCAAAATTAAAATCAACTTCGACTGACTTACTGGTAAATGTCAGCGAGTTTATACTAAGAAGGTATATATACCACCCAGTATCAACCAATATGAGTTTATTTGATTATATAAATAAATATACAAAACAAGTGAAAATATAATAATAGTAGAAAAATAAAAAAATACCCATATGCGGAGGTAATATGAAAAAGAAAGAGCCTACGATGGAGATGGTATCTACTGATTGATTTGATACCCATGTTAAAAAGGCTGTCACTATTAATGTGAAAGAATTATGTAAAATGCCTTACTCATAGACATACCAAAATGTGGGTAACAAAGAACTGAGCAATACAATTTTTTCTTTCAATTAATTCCTGCAATCTCATAATTAGTGTTGTTAAATATAAACAGATAAAAGAAAGTATGCAATTATAATAAAAATCGAAGTAAAATGATATGATTGTAATCTGAGTAATTTATTTAATGAAGTAATCTTGATCATCAAGATGAATGACTTAAAGTACTATTTAATCATTACAGGAAATGATTTTTTCAACAGCCTTATTTTTTTATTTTTTATAAACGATGTTGCTTTTATCCAAAATAAGTACTAATAATTTTCATCTGTTTCTCTTCTATTTATAACTTTACATAATATATCAAAATGAGTAAAAGTATATTCTTCAAATGTTAAAATTTACGCTACATTGACTTGTGAAGCTTGTAAACATAAATACAATTGAGACCATTTGAAATCTGTGGATATTTGTAGTGTTCTTCTACATAGTTGTACATGATGATGAACGTCCTCCAATCTTTTTCTGTTAACTTAGCTATTTATACCCATAGTAACAAACCGAAAACCCTTACTTACTACAGATAACTTTAATCCATAATTTTCTTCATCCAATTTTTGATATTTCCATTTTCCACTAATACAATAATATGTAATATACATATATATATTGTTCACTTTGAATTAACTGACTCAATTGAGACCGACTTGGTCTCGTATTTGTCTCATTGACCAAAAATCATTTCAAACACAGTACTATTTCGCTTTTCAATTTACCGGATTAATAGAAACTCCTGCTATGGAAAATTTTTAAAAGGGGCCCACCTGGACCTGAATCTTGACACTCACCAATAAAATGGCCCCAAATGAATGTTATTAAAGTACTTTTTTAAGTAAGAATTCTTGCATAAAAAAAATCTGTGATTCTATGATGAAGCATTCTATTAAAAAAAATTATATAAATAGAAGTTATTGTTATGTTTTTTAGGTATTTTCTCTTTAAAAATATATTTTTTGAAAATGGATACGAAACGTCAAAGGTTGGATCACAAATTCTATATTTAAATCAATTACGGGTTCAATATTGATTTTATCTCCGATTTACTTTCCTCCTTCTTCTGTACCTTATTTACTTTTTCTCTTGTAGAAACCAAGGGTCAATCATAAAATAAGAAAAAACAACATATATATATTTATAGGCTGTATCGCATTAGGAGAAGAATTATACTAGTTAAATTGCTGAACTTCAAGCTTAGCTTCATAATAAGGTGAAATCAATATGTTACACAAGTGATAATGAAGAAGCAGTCTGAGTTAACAATATATTTTTTTTACATCTCGGGAGGTACAAAGATGTCTATTACGACCGGAAGTGGTTTGACTTTGTCCAGACATTGCCGCTTCATTAGGTGAGGTAAACAATTAAATTTTTTAAAAAAAAGATAAAAGTAAAGGTACAAAATAATATTCTGTGTAGAATTAAATATTACATTTATGATAAAAGCTAAAGAAACCAGATATTATGCGGATTTTATTCGTAAATAATATGCTATTATAATATTTCCAAAAAGAAGATGATCATCTCTCTGAAAGAAAAAAAAATGAATTGAATATTATAAATAGATTATAAAAAAGTTTTTAATCAAAACAAGATATTGGTCATCTCTTTCTCTTCTTTTTTTCTTTTTAAAGACATAATGCTTAAATCCCAAATATTTATATTTTTTATAGTTGCTTTAATATATTGTATATCTGCACAAGATGCTTCAGGAGATTCTTCTGATGCTGTAGCTACAGATATAATTCAAGATAGCGATTCTACACCTACTGAAAACACACCAACAGCTTCTGCCGAGGCTGCTACTACAGATACTGTTGCTGCTACGACCGAGACCCCTCCTACTTCGACAACAGATACTCCATCCACTACTGTAGAAACTACTTCTGCTACTGCATCTAGTACGGACACAAGTGATTGCTTAAATGCAGACTCTTTTAGTACCACCGACTATTTCAATAATAAGCTGGATTTAACAAAACTTGGTTAGTATATAATTCAAAAATGAAGAATAATGAAATTTAATACATTTTATAGATAATGCCAAATTCAATGTTACTTATCAGAATACTTATAAATTGGTTCACAACATTGCCTTGGACGAATACTATATTCTTTATTGTACCAAGTCCGCTCCATCTGTTGGTAGTGATTTTCAATCCAAGACATTTATCCAAATCCCTGTCA
>VCJB01003598.1:10559-21484 GCA_024140155.1 Backusella parvicylindrica | reverse complement strand
AAATTTTTTTTTTTTTTTTTTTTTTTTACTTTAGTTCGTTTTTAACACTTGTCATATTCGGGTTCGTCTTCTTATATATAAAGACCAGATTTTATTTATTTTCTTTTCTCTCTCTTTGTTTTATTAATCCTTTACTTTTGTTTGTTGATTTTGAATTAGTACTTTACTTACTTTTTCGGTTCTATTATACTCTTTTCCTTTCTTTCTTTTTTTTTTGTTATATCAATTACTTAATTTATGCTTAACTCACTTTTAATAATTACGTTTGCCATTGGTAATACACTTGCAGAGGCAGAAGATGTGGAGGAAAGTCTGAGCCCTTCATCTGCAAGATTTTGGGGTCAAATACTTGCAATTATTTTTTTGGTCATGTTAAGCGGCATAGTTGCAGGTAAATAAAGAATAATAAACTCTGTTGTTCTTATTAGTAACGATAAACTTAGGACTTACACTTGGTTTGGTAATAATAATAATCAAAACAACGTATAACTTTTTTTTAAAAAATTATAATTTGCGATTAAACAATTCACAAAATGTAAATTACAGATGACACTTGATACCACCAATCTTTCCATTCTCCAAATAGCTGGTACTACTCAGCAGCAATATTATGCATCCCGAATAATTCCTATTCGAAAAAACGGTCATATTCTGTTGATTACCATGCTGTTAACAAATACAGTTTTAAATGAAACATTGCCTATTCTCTTTGATAGTATATTTAGTAAAGGTATAAAGTCAAGATATTTGCTATTTTATTACTATTACTATTATCATTATTATATTTATTTATTATTTTTTGTTTATTTAATCTTGAATATCAAAAATAGGGTTTATATCCGTTATCGTGTCTACTGCCTTACTTGTGCTTTTCTCTGAAATTATACCACAAGCCATCTTTACAAAGCACAGCTTGGCTATCGGTGCAGCATTTGCATTTCCGGTTCGCATGCTGATAGGCTTTTGGTTTATAATTGCATGGCCCATTTCAAGGTTTTTAGATTTGTTTTTAGGAGCACATTCAGGATCTAAATACACTGCACCAGGTAAGACTATATATACAGATATAGATAGAAATAATGATTCATTCTAACAATCAATATATACATAAGAACTCTCCGCATTGGTTGAATTGCATGATAATTCCAAGTATGAGGAAGGATCGCTTAAACATGAAACAGCAAATATGCTTCAAAATATTTTGGATTTTCAAGGTCGTAGTATTACTCAAATCATGACATCTGTAGGCGATATGCTATTATTACCATCAGATACAGTTCTTGATAGAACCGCCACGTCTCAGTATAGCATTAGTGGTTTTACACATATATTTATATTTGCAAATCATAATGCAGATGAAGAAGTAAAGGAAATCCGGATACTCGGTGTAATTGAAATAAAGGTACTGTTTATTTCAAGAAATTGAGATCAATTCATTTTTTGTAGACATTATATTCAATTAATATATAGACGCTCTTCACCATGAATGATAACGAATTAAGTTGCCCTCTTGGCAGAATGAGTTTGGATCTTTTTATACCTGTTTCATCAAGAACAAGTACGATAAAATTATTTGACGATTTCCTTCAGAAAAATAGGTATAGTGCAGTTCAAAAAAAAAGAGTTAGTCTTATACTGTTGACATATAAACGCTCTATCAATTATATTAGTAGAAATCAAGTAGCACTTGTATATCGCACCGAAGATGATATCTTGTTTTATAAAGAAGAGCGTCTAAAAAAGGAAAATGAGCTGAAAGTGTTGCAAGAAAACCAATTAAAAAAGCATTTAAATAGCTTCCGTTGTCGTATATCTAAATTAACTGGGTACCACTGTAAAAAATGCTTTGATATGACTTCCATTTCAGAGACGCTATATCCTCACCGGCTATCAGAGAAGTATGAAGAAGGGGAGCAAGTGTCACAGTCCAGTTCATCTGCTACCATTGATACAGATATGGAGCCAGCTTTACTGGGCATGGTTACTCTAACTGATATGCTAAATATGTTAGTCGATAATAAATTGAATGAGGCAACCAAAACAGATACCATACTCGATTTTACATCGATCCATATGAAGCAGGTTGCGTTATAGCATTTTATTTGCAAGTCGTTGGAATAATAACTCTTTTTATTTATAAAGTATATCATTGGTAACAAATAAAACTATAATCAAGTAAATAAACATTAATTTTAAATAAACAAAACTATGCATTTCAAACTAAAATGATGATGAGGACGTCTGTAAGTTAAAACAATTTAGAGAATTTTTTATATTTGAAATAGTTTTAGACACTTGTCTTTCTGGTTTAGAAAAAAAAAAAGTTTAATAGTACATCACTTTTTTGAAGTTTATTTATTATATTATGTTAGTCAGTATTACATAGAGGTAATCCGCACAGTAATTTTTAATTTTAATACAATGAATATTAATATATAGTGTATCCATTTATGAAAAAATGATCAATCGAATAGCATACAATAGTTGAAACAACTTGGTTAACCTGGCTTGCACAGGACAGCGGTTTGAGTCTTTTGCTAAAGAGAAGCTTGTAACCATCAGGATCATATTCTGAAATATGTTTATAGTATTTTCTTTCTTTTACAGAATAGAATTGTTGTTTTTTATCGTTGGATGTCTTTACTAAAATGCAAGCACCAGGTTGAGTTGTCACTTTTGTCAGAGGGACATTTATCTCCAAGCATATTAGTTTGTGGTCGTATAACATCAACATTCCATTACAGGGAAAACAGCTAAGCAAAGACAGAAAACGTAGATCTGAACATGATTTAACAATAAATTTATCGAATGTTGAAGATATTTTACTTCTCTCTATTTTTAATTTGTTGATTGAATACTGTCGATCTGGCAATGATATATCATCGCATTCCAAGTGAGCCCGATAAATCTCAAGTTCTTCGAGGGTAGGTGAACACGCTTCCAAAATATCGTTTAAATTGATTACTGTAGTTTCGTTACTGTTTTTAAATCGAAGCGTCAAGGTTCTGAGATTCACCATATCACTTAGAAACTTTAAATGGATACTCTGCAAGTTATTCAGATTAAGTTCTTGTATATATCTACACTGATTAGGAGGTATTATATCGAATAATCTTATAAAAAGCGACATTGAACTATCCACAGAACCGCACAAAGCATGAAGTTGACAATTATATTCATCCAATTCTTGGAAGAAATATTGCCCAAGTGGAATGGCACTATAATTAAGTAGTTTTAGCTGTGAACCAAAAGTTCGAAGCAGAAGCGACAACCCTTCTTTATAAATTTGGGAACTTGTAGAAGCTGAAATTGTGTCAATAATCGAAGGGAAATTATATAAATATGGATAACTAAAATGGGATAGAGAGGGATACTTTTTAGCTAGATATTTAGTTAACGCAAGTAGTGATGTACCCGAGCGTATAGAAAATGATAATGATATGCTTTTCATACTCATAGCTGGGCTAATATCATCTGGAAATGAGCCCGAGTGAAACGAACAATTCTCCAGGTGAATGGAAGAAAGACAATGTGTGTTTGAATGTATTTTCTCAAAATCAGCTAGCCCCAACGCAAATATCCTTAGCTCTAGTGTTTTTAAGGCGGGTGCATTTGACAGCAGATTAAAAAATTTGTCTTTACCACCATTACGTGCCAGATTCAACCTGATTGTGGTAAGACGTGAGCAAGTACCAGAACCCAGTAGATCCCAAATAAAAGTGGAATCAAAATAGTCCGCAATATGCTGAATACAATTTCGTATTTTTGCTTGAAATTCACCACGAAATCCAAGAAAATGTATATCCATATAGAGGTGGTTTTTAGGTGTATTCAAATAGAATAGTTCCAGGTTAGGAAAGAGGTGAAATGGAATTACTTGGTCGCAATCTCTATTAAAACAATCATGTAGTAATAATTGCTTTACCTGCGCTCCTCTTGAAGGCTGCTTGCGAAACAATTCTAGAAATCCGTCCAGCATATCAAAACTAGTTATCGATATTGTGTGTAGTAATCCATCTTTGCGTAAAACTTGCCCCCATCGGCGACAGACAAGCATGCACTCGATTTTATACGAGAGTTGGAGATTATTAAAGATATTTATTAAAACTTCATTGGGGAAAATCTCCATTTTTTCTTTTTCTCTAAAAAAAAGAGGAAGAAAAAAGTAATAACGATAAAACAATTTTATTTATCATTTTAAAATTACTGTGGCACAGTGTGGTAATCTCAGAATATTGAAGATTATAATGGAATTTGTACACTTTTTTTAATATGTACAAAAATCGAAAAGGTAATATTAATTGAGTGTTCTCTATAATTATAGAAACTTCCCACTGATAAAAGGCTATTCTCAATCATTTACATTGTTCTAGACCATATCAACTTGTCATCAAATAAAGCAGTGAAATTATGCACCATTCCAAATCAAAAATCTGTAATAAAATCAGTCACCTTTATACATACATGTCATAGTACGAAATTAAAACAGCGCAATATTGGTCCACCGGGCCCTGTCGCCCTGCCTCAAGTATTATTATTGTTATTCTCTTTTCTTGTTACATATATTTATAATAGTAAAAATGGCTTCCAAGATTATTGGCACTACTCAGTCTTATATTAGCAAAGTTATTGGTATGTTTGTGATTTCTATATTCTCATTTATATTGACTCGATGTATATAGCTCTTCAGAAGCCCATTGTTTACAACGCAAAGGTTGCTGGTGAAATCGCCAAACAAGTCTATGTCAAAGAAGGCATGGCCTTTCCTACTGGTGCCCAGTTCTCTCAAGCTCAGCAGTCTGTTCAAAACGCCTTGAAGATCAAGAATTTGAAGAGTTTGACCTTCTCCGACGTTGCTAAGGGTAGTGTTCTCTTTGCTGAGGTTTATACCTTTTTCCTCATTGGTGAAATTGTCGGTCGTAGAAATCTCATCGGTTACAATGTCAAGTCTGAGGAAACTCATGAACATTAAAGCAGAGAAGATATAAAAAAGAAGCAACTTATTACATAAATACATGAAAAATAACAACTTGTACAATATGGACACTTATTCTATCTTATTTTATTATTTATAAATGGTTGATCTTGGTGGGGTTTGGGATAAACTTTTACATTATTTTTTACCACCCTTTTTTGATTTGGTGGTATTCTTTTTACTATCTCTCATTTTAGTAATTGGTGCAGGTCGTGAAGATTTCTTTACGGCTCTAGCTGCTACCTTTTGTGCACGAGCATCACCTTCTGTATCATCGTCTTCCATGCTCTGTAAGCGTCTTCTCTTACGACGACTCATACCATCATATTTATCACGTTTCTATCAAGAACAAATTAGTTTAGAGATAGCAAATAAGGCTTTAAGCAAAAGAAACAAACCTCTTTTGGCTTGGTATTTTCAGTGTCGTTGCTTCCAATGCCAAACTTAGACTTGTGATCCTTTTTACCGACTTCCTTTGCCTTTGCCTTTTCCTTTTCTGTTTGGAACCAAGTTCTAGCAGGTCTTGAATAGATTTCATCACCGTGTTTAATCATATTTTCACTCTTTTTGATTTGCATCTCCGCATTTCGAAGAGCACGTTCTTCTTTTTCTTCAGCTAAAACTTCTTTGATTTGAGCTCCTAAGCTTTCTACTTTGGTCTTATATCTTTGGATTACATCGTGAGCAACTACGCGGTTTTTTACTTGAGCACCAACAGATGACTTAATGGCCATTTTTAACATTTTACGGTCAGCCTCACCTACTAATGTAACTGATCTATTTTCGTAATAATAATATACATCAGTCATAGATAATAATAATAGTAGTGGTGTGTACACTTACCGTCCATTGCGACCAGCTCTTGCAGTACGACCAACACGATGGAGATATTGTGCAAACTGGGTGGGCATATTATAGTTAATAACGGTCTCAATACCCTTGATATCTAAACCTCTAGCAGCTAAATCTGTAGCCAGTAAATAGTCTACTTGGTTGTCCCTAAACTTCTCGAGGGCCTCAAGACGCTGCTCTTGGGTAAGATTACCGTGAAGTTCACCTGCGTTAAGTCCCATTAGACCAAATAAAATCTTCATTTGATGTGCAGCTGCCTTAGATCTGAAGAAAACAATGACCTTGTTTTTAAAGGTCTTGCGGCATAAAGCCAATAGAACAGCTGAACGATCTGCCTCACGAGTGGCACGGATACGTACAAACTCTTGAATAAGGCGTGAAGCAGCCTGATTACTACGATCAACAAAAAGACGGACAGGATTATTCAATGACATACGAATCAATTGATCAATATTATCTGTCATGGTAGCAGAGAATAGCATAGTTTGTCTGGATCGAGGACATGCTTTAACAATTTCTCCCAATTCGTCAGCAAAACCATCTTCAAGCATACTGATGAATTGATATTAATATAAGATATATATATACTAAGTGAAATAAAACTCTTACCGATCGGCTTCATCCATTACTAGAATTTCACAGGCATCCAAATGGAAACCAGAAGAATTGCGGACGTGATCGATCAAACGACCAGGTGTAGCAACAACTACATCAGGCTTCAATTTAAGTTCTTGCTCTTGAGTTTTAACGCTTAAACCACCCACACAAAGACAGAAAGTAATATCAGTGAAGTTTGCCAATTTGACAGAAACGCTATGAACTTGAGCAGCCAATTCACGAGTAGGACAAAGAATCAAAACGCGAGTAGTAGGTGTCTGTCTAGGTCTGTAAAGGAGACGCTCAAGAATAGGAATAACAAATGCAGCAGTCTTACCAGAACCAGTAACGGCACCACCACATATATCTTTACCCATCAATGCAACTGGAATTGTACGCGCTTGAATATCAGTTGGCTTTACAAAACCAACACCTGCCAAACCCTTAAGGATAGGACGTGCTAGATTCATTGATGAAAATGACTCATGCTCCTGTTTTTCGACTTCATCTTCATCAGCAAAATATTCTTTTTTACGCTATTAGTGAAACGTCAGCTTTCCTCGGTTAAAAATAGTCATTGTTCTATTCCATCTATACCTGTGCCTCAGCTTCATCTTCAACAGCTTCTTCATCACTATTCACTTCAA
Organism: Backusella parvicylindrica; assembly: GCA_024140155.1. Classification (NCBI taxonomy): domain Eukaryota; kingdom Fungi; phylum Mucoromycota; class Mucoromycetes; order Mucorales; family Backusellaceae; genus Backusella; species Backusella parvicylindrica. The sequence continues at coordinate 14,413 of VCJB01003598.1, read as the reverse complement.
TGTCCTCAGTTTCATCGTCTGTCAATTCTTCTTCAGTTTCACTATCTGAATCTTCTTCATCTTCTTCTATTTTTTCGGCTCCAACACCAAAGCCATCCAAAGCAAGATCTTCTTCGTCATCATCTTCTTCTTCTTCCTCTTCTTTATTTTCCTCGGCTTCTTCATCTTCCTCCTCTTTTTCCTCTACCTCAGGCTCCTTCGCCTTCTTCTTTTTATCTTTGTTTTCCTTTCTTTTCTTTGCAATAATGTCATCAATTGATGTTCTTTCAACGTCACTCTAAAAAAAAGATATTTATCAATTTTATGACATTATTTTCCATGTCTAACCGATAGTAATATACCTTCGACTTTAACATATCGCGAGCAACAGTAAAATCCCAAACATTGTTCTTACGATGTCCACCACCATCCATGGAAAAGGAAAAATCATCGTCAAACTGGTCGATATCGCTCTTTGCTTTTTTAGATTTGTTTTTGTTTTCTTGGGTCTCTTCTTCTATTACTTCATCCTCGATAACAACGTCATCGTCGTCGTCAATTGTCATAACAAAATCATCAGTGAATGCCATTTTGTATATTTAGATCTAATAAATCTAAGTCTGAAGTAAAAAATAAAAAAATAAAAAAAAAACTACAAAAATATATTATGTGATTCTTTCCAAAATACTCAAGTGACTATTTACTAAGCCACGTTAGTTGCATTATACAGGCACCGAATTTTAAGTTAAATTTTGCTTAATTTATTTGTGACGTTTGCCGGACTTTTTCTGAATTTTTGCGAAATTTAACTCAAAATCCGGTGGATTCTAAAAAGTATAGAATCACGTGTAAATCACGTGTAAATCACGTGACATATGTTAATTACAATTAATAACAATTTATGTAAACAAGAACAGTCACTCTGTCCGAGTGGTTAAGGAGTGAGACTAGAAATCTCATGGGCTCTGCCCGCACAGGTTCAAATCCTGTGGGTGACGAAATCTTCTTTTTAATAAATTTTTACTTGCTTTCTTTTGAGTATTTATTTATCTTTTCAGGTCTGTTATTCCATAATTTATTTTTACGTCAATTAATTAAGTTATTTTTATTATCGGATTGATTTAAATACATTTTATCTTGCTTTATTACTTTATTAACATATATTTCCTTTCCTTCAAATACCATTCAGCTAGAAAGGTACAAAAGATAACTTTATGGCAAATGTGAATTGACTAAAGTATAGTAGAACTGATTATGAATCAAACACAATATCAATAGCAGCACCAATATCTTCAGACATATTTGATAACTATGTCAACCGTTATAATTACTATTATAATGGAAATATATGATCTCATCGTATTATCAAATAAAAAATCGTATTGACTCCCAAACGAAATCAGCAAAATATATAATTTGTAAAGCGAGTTATCAACCACTTCCTAAAACTTTAGAAACAAGAACCTCAACTCCCTTCATGGAAGTTTATCATACATTTTATATAACAACTGTTATACTAACCACAAAATGGTCTCCAAGCCATTTCTATTGGTAGATCGGAACAGGCATGTTAATGGTGAGCTTGGAATATAAGGTTTACCAGAATGATCCATCAAAGAGAAAAAGATATTAACTTCGAGAAAATTCTTAGTACTCAGCATGAAGTGTAGGCTTCATCCAAAAATACGCCCAAGTCAAATTCTGTAAATACGAAAGGAAATGGTATTTTACTTGTCCAAAAAATACCCTTTGTACAGGTGACTCCGCGGAATTTCGGTGTTCATTATTTCAGTTTTCTTCAATCCTTTACTATTTGCCATTCTGCTAACCTGTGGTCTAACCTGTCACTCTACTACTCCAAAAAACACCCATCGCATTTCAAAAATTGTGCACTAACGGGGTTTTAAAGTTATTTTTTTTAATATCAAGAAAAAAAAAACAGAAAAAATATAGATGTATCTTTCATTACCAATTATATAAAAAAAATAGACAGATCATTTTTGTACATACTTTTTATATAAATATATATATACTCTCACCCATTCTTCATAACTGTTTCGATTTCTTTTGTTATTACCTTACTTACTAAAAGTCCTTCAAAATGCCTGATTTACTTGACAACACAGTTTTCTCGGGGTTTCTTCTTATTGCCGCAGGCTGTACACTTGCTGTTCAATCAGGTAAATTCATTTAGCTGTGACTATTGTGGATTTTCAGGTATAACTCTTTGTTTATTTAGGATGTAATGCTAGAATGACCAAGTTTGGTGGTCGCTCATTCTCTGCTCTTTTATCATTTACATTTGGAACACTGTGCTGTCTTATATTTTTTGGAATTGATATTGGTGGATTGCATACGCCTCTCCCTACAGAGCTTATCAAAGGTATAAAAACAAAAAAGAAAAGATATAAAAAGAAGTTACCTAAATGTTTGATTTGTGTTTTGAATGAACGACAGCTGCTCCTGCATATGCCTGGATAGGTACTGATACATATTTTTTATTATAAATCATTCAATATTAACCTTAGTATATGTATAAATAGGCGGGATCTGTGGTGCTTTCTATGTTATGTCTAATATTTTCAGTATTCCTAGACTTGGAGCTGGCACTACACTTTCTTTATTTGTTTGTGCACAGGTACATAGTAATGCATGTGGCATATTCCATGTTAATAACATTTCTAATTCATAATATAGGTAATAACCGCATGCTTGATCGACAATTGGGGCTTGGTAGGTGTTGAGCAGCGAGCCTACACTACTTGGAGAATCTTAGCATCGCTTGGAATTGTCTTTTGTGTTGGTGTTATCACACGTTTCTAATCGGCGTCTTAATCATTATAATCCAATTAAAAGTAGCTTTTCTCACAATTATCATGGGCTATTTTTCTTTCTTTTTTTTAAAAAATAATAAAGCGTTTATTTATTTATCTATTTATTAATTCAATTTGTAAAACATGGACTCAGCTGGCAGTAATCAATCTCGTTTTTGTTTTCAGCACTTTAATCCAGAGTATGACATTGGCGTTGTAAATGAACATGGCGAAAGAGTAAGAAAGAGAAAACGACCAGGAAGAAAGTCTAACCCACCCAGCGTTGAAGAAAGAAGGGAGCAAAATAGAATTGCTCAGAAAATCTTTAGAGAAAAAGAACAGCGCCGCAGAGAGAAACAAGAAGAAGAGAGACGTCAGTTGGACCATGAAATTTTTCGATTAAGAAAAAGATTGGCTGAAGTCGAATATGAAGCTAATTATTTGAGAGGATACGCTCTTCAGTTATCATTAGCATGTCTTCTTCACAGAGGATCTGTTCCTTATATCTGGTCAGAGAGATGTTTTTACGACAGAAATACTACCTCAATGTTTACTCAATCTACAAAGCCTGAAATGAGGTCTTTTACAGAACTATATCAAGTGCCTCGATTGTTCGAAATGATACTGGGGAAAAATCAACAAATTCTTGATTTCGATAATGCATTGGCTGCAATTGATTGTACTAGAAGGGAAAGCAGCGTCACCAATTTTTTAAAGTCTATACCCGAGGATGAATTTAACTTAAATACTAAAAGACAAGAACCTGTGTGCGTCTTTCCCAAGCGACAGTCGTTGGATAATGATCAAAATAAAGATGATCTCGTAGAAGCATCATTCGAAGATGAGAACTCGAGTTCCTCAATATCTGAAATAACAATAGATAATGAACGAATCGAATATTTGAATACCTCGTCCGAAAATAATTCTCTTGTATCATGTCAGAAGCCAGTTCGTGGTGTTATACACGAAACACCAACATTAAAAACAACAGATGATTTGACAGATATTCCAGCAATGCAAGCATTACATGTGGTACGACTACAGTTGAAAATGAGTAGTATT
>VCJB01003569.1:4873-15137 GCA_024140155.1 Backusella parvicylindrica | reverse complement strand
AAAAAAAAAAAAAAAAAAAAAAAAAACTAGATTTCCTTTTTTGGCTGTCAACGCGAATTTCTTTTTGTTTTATTTTTAAAAAAAAAAGAGACGCGGATAACTACGCGAAATAAACTCTTTTTACTTTTTATTTTTTCAAAAGAAAATGGATGCTGAAATATTGAAACTAAGCAAAGCACCTAATAAGACGAGACTTGTCGAGTTCTTAAATGAGTCCAGTAAAAAAGAGGTTATTTATTTGTTTCGAATAACAGTAATGTAGTAAACTCAATTTGGGTGTATAATTACTAGATCACAAATACGATATTGTTTAAATTGGATGACTACAATGCAAGCAATGATGTAGATTCTATATTGTTTTTTCGAGCACTTTTACAAGGTACAAAATAGAGAGATATATTTGTGAGGAAATATTTACATATGCTATTCAGGTTCACCTGTTGAAGGAGAACAAGCGGGCTTAGAAAGACGTTTTCTATTGTTAAAATTGGTCATTGAATGGTACGCTTTATTACGACTTGTTATAATGATGATAATGATATATTAAGCACCCCCACTTTGGCATAAATAAATAATAAAATAGGATGGGAAAGGCTTCAAATGAAAAATCCAAACAAGCAACCAACATCATAACCATGTTATTACCTGAAGTAAGTCTTTAATTAAATCAGAAAGTAAAAAAAAAAAATAGGATGATCCTAACCTATGACATATACTTTTTACATCAAAAAGATTGAACTCTTTCCAATCAGTCTATTATACGAGTCGGGTACATTAATCATCAGCACAATGAAAGATCAAAATCTCGTACAACCTCAAGTATTCGATCTTTTATCAAAAATATGGAATCTGATCATCATGGAAAAGAACACAACGATATCGACTGATCTTTTACAGGAATTAATCAATACAAATTGGAATAATCAGTTGGCTGCTGCATTGATTTCTTCAATAAAGGATATGGAATTTACAAACAATCAATTGGAAGTGATTGTGCAACATTTGATAACGTAAGGGTTTGAAGAAGCAGAGAGTACAAATAGGATGACCACTAAAACATTGTTCACTTATAAAAACAAAGAAAATTGGATGATTTGGAAACAGAAGAAGTACCACCTTTTGTATCACAATTATTGACAGTATTTAAAAAGGTAGTAAAGATGAGGTGAATACAATACTGTTGTGTTTACTGATGCTTAGGATTGATAGGGATGTAAAAGTCAAATATTAGAGGGTATTTTCGACCACTTTAATAATGTGGATGTATTAAGCAAGTGAGTTTATATTTTCTACAATGCAAACATGCTATGGTATTTATTATATATTTATAACATAGCTCAGAGGGAACTGTCATGTTGCATATTGCTTATGGTATCAAACAAGACGATGTAAGAAAAAAAGAAGATGGATATACAACAAATGAGATCAATAACAATACCAAAAATATATAAACTTAGGATATGGGAGGGGAATTTATAAAATTGATGAAGAAAAATCCGGAGAATTCATTAAAGATATTCAATATGGCTTGTTTATTAACGGTAGCAAGAAACAATGGTTACGAACAGACGGTATGTGTCTTGTTTTTCATTTATGATGCCTTACTTAATCTATTTTTCCAAAGATTTATGATATTATCAAAGCACCCATACTGGCTGCTTATAAAGATTCTGAGAAACTATCGAAATGCCCTTGGATCTCAGGTAAAACTTCTTTTTATAGAAAATAGCATTACTGTTTGAATTTAGATATTAACGTACCCAACTCTAAAATAGATTGGTCTGATGAAAATGTGGATGCTTACAAAAAAGTGTTATTGGACATTTCAGAAAAATCAGCATCGGGTTGGGATCAAGTGATTCAATCTCTTACAAGACTATCCATTCTTTTAATTGATACAGCTTCTAACCAAATCCCAACCTTTTTTCAGAAAAATGGTAATTTATTATTATTAAAAAAAAAATGATCACATTTTGTAACGTTTACTATGATAGGCATTGTTGTTCATACTCGTTCTTCCACAAATGAGACACCAATGGATCAACTTGCACAACTCGGTATTGAAGTTGCACTTCGTATGTTTAAGGTAATATATATATATATATATATATATATACTGTTAAAAGTGAGCGTTATAAATGACATTTCTATAGCATCATGAAGTCATTCGTAATACACTTTTTGAGAAAATCACTTGGAGTCTTATCTCCAAAAATCAGGGCACTATATTCTTTTTGGATTTATTAAAGAGAATGATTGATGATTATCCTCAAGGAATCGAAGCATATATGGGTCGTGTATGTAGACTCATATAATAATATTGGATTTAATTAGACTAATTACACATACATATAGATCAAGGATACTTTAGATCATTTACCTAATTTACCAACACCATTAGCAGAAAAGCTTTTGCTTGTTCTTAAACCTCTTTGCAAGTCGGATGAACAGTTACGAAGTGATTTGATTTTAATGTTTAAAAAGAGTTTGATTTCCTTGTAAGTATGAAAAGAGATAAAAAGTAAAGGATGAGTAAGACCGATTTATTAAAAAAAAACAGTGACACTAATGGTGGAAACATTGCTGTTCGTGGATTATTAAATATATTATCAGATTTATTGGAAGATGCACGAAACCAGAATTCAGAAAAGGCAACACATTCAAAGATATTGGCTTTAGAGATATTGAGTAAGAACGTTTTAATCGAGAAAATAACTTGATCTTATTTAAACGAAACAAAAAATAGGTCCTTTACGTAGATGCTTTAGCCAACATGCCAATATAAGAAGTATTGTTTATGATGGTTTAGGTTCATTAGCAGAGCAATATCCTTTCTTTGCACAAGATATTACCAATGCGTTTACTATTCAGGTAAAGTACAAATAAAAAAAAAACATATACATTTAAATAGTCATTAATATCAAACTATCCCATCCTCTTAAATATCAAGTTTATGCGAACTTTTGAAAGAGAATCAAGTGTTGCTTGTCCCATCCGTCTTGATATTTGTGTCAAGAAATCAGGCACCACAGAAATCGCAGAACCCATACATATACTCACAGCCAACTTGACAAAGGCCATGCGTGCCGTCTCAAAAGATACGAGCAATACACCACTTGCTGAAGGTAGTAGCACTGGCAAAAGAAAACGTGTTGCAGCCGCAGCATCGTCTTCCAGTTCAAAATCGGATCTATCCTCCTTTGTTACCCGACTTTCTAAAGCGACACTCGATGATTTTGAGCTTGATAAAACCTCTAGCTTTGACATGAGCACTGCACAGGGCCAACGCAACAACCACTACGTTGTCCTTCTATTGGGCTTGTACGAGGTAGCGATTGAGTATGAATACAATGCAAATAATATGGCATCAGAAAAAATCCTAGCCCTGTTTAAAGTTCGAAAACAACTTGTGGAATTGCAAAAGGAAGCACCATCACTTCGTAAATTGACACATGAATCTTTGTTTAGCCTGGGCTTTGTTCAAGATATATTGGATGCTTTGTTTATGCAAAGAGAAATACCTCCCTCTGATAGAGCCTTAAGATCGAACATTAACTTTGTGCAGATGATCATGTCAAGTGTTATGGATAGTTTGAAAAGGGTAAGAAAAAAAGAAAATAAATTCCAAATCTTGTTAAAAAACTAACATTTACATCAAAAAAAGTCCATTGATGATCAGTATCGTTCTCAAGATAAACAAGATTTTAAAGACTGCGTTCGTATCAGTAAAGCACTTTTCACACTTTTACAAGAAGAAGATTCCGATAGTATCTATGTGGATCAATCTTCAAAGAAATCCGTCTCTGTGTTGAATACAGCAAGTTCAAGTCTCCTCAACATCCTAAAGATGGTATCAAAACTTTGGCCAGATCACTTTGTTCAATATGTTGCAAAGACCATGCTAAAGGACTCGGTAGCACATGATAGACCAAATAAAGTGTTATCGAGTGCCATTGAAAAGTTAAAGGTAATATATACATGTATATATATAAAAAGTGATCGCTTCAACTTCTTTTATAGAATATCATTCAACAATACATCACTGGTCGTACCCCAATCTACCGTGAAGCCGCGAGTATGCTTCAAATCCTTGATTTCTTATCACTAAAACTCGACCGTTCCGATGATTATATAACCGAAATGAAGCCCACCATTGAATGGCTTGATGATATCTCCAAGGAACGACCCTTTGAAGATATTGCCATCGTAAAAGAAATTATCTCTCAGCTCACACAGGCATGTTCAAGTATTGGTGAATTCAATATCATCCATGCTATTACCAATGACGTGCATGCATTGACGGGTGATCTTGATGTTGTGGTGGGTCAGACCCAGGATGAACCCATGTTGACCTATCAGGCCATCAATGCAAAGACGTGTTCCGTGTTTGTGTCTCAACTCTTATCGTTTTTGGATCAGTCGTTTGATGATTTGATTTGGTGTATTAGTAGACTTAAATCCATAGGTAAAACAGAAAAAAAAAACAGAATGCTGCTTTTACGAATTAACTCATTTTATTTAAACAATCAGCTGGTGATTCTGAGAGAGAAGCTGTCAAGGACTTTGATGATGAAATATGTAGAAGATTGAATGAATTGTTACTTATCGCCAGTGAATTATTAAAGTCGGTACTGTCAGGTGCACAAGCAGAGATACTGATGCGTGTCTTGACAAAGGCATACAAAACCTTGTTAGCATTTATGAAATATGTAAGTTCTTTTTAAAATAGTCTTCAAAAAAAAAAAACTAATTTGCGATATATCAAAGAAAATCATTTTCCCACATGACTTGACCACCGAATTTGTAAGCCTGATTGAATACGTTGCTAGCGAAATCACTGACAAGATGTACAAATTCCTCACGGTGTATGGTCAAAAACAAGATGCTACCAGTAGCGCCAAAAAGGGAAAGCGAAAGGAACGCGCTACCAAGGCGGAGTTACATGTCATTCGTCAGGGGAAAATCATACCCTCTTTGATCTTTGTGGTGGAGCAGTTTGAGCGTCATTTGATTCAACTAAGTAGAAAGGCAAAGATTGATTTGATGCAGTACATGAAACGAAGTACCTCAAGAGATTTTAGAATTAAAATCAGTCATATCCCCGAGGATGCTGCTTCAGAAGAAGAGAAGGAGGAAGAGGAGGAGGAGGTGGATGAGACTGATGAGGAATCATCGAAAAAGGTAAAGAAAAACTATTTTTTTTTGAAGCGTTGGAACCTAAAATTGATTATTATTTGGTTTTTTCTAGAGAACAAGATTAGCTAGTGAAGATTAAACATCTACATAATGTAATGATTTGTATATATAAAGGAATCTTATTTGGCTGTATTTAATGATTATCCAAAAAAAAAATAATAATAATAAAAATTACGACATTGATTATTTAAAAAAACCGACATTGTTTTGAGAAAAGGTGTATCGGTAAAATATCTTAGGGAATATCGCTTACCCAATCCATATCAGTGGTTTAATATTGCGACATCCCCTAAGAGAGTTGAATGATATTCCCTAAAGCTTAGTTTTCTTTTTATCTTATTACTCCAAACCGTTTTTCTTATTTCAAAATGTATTCAAAGTATTTATTTTAACATTAATCCAGAATACTCTGACTTATTTCAGCAAACATGGAACTATTATAGTCAGTTTGCCAAAATTAAGTCTAAAAAATCACAATCGACAGAAGAAAGAAAGAAAGAAAAAGTCATTGAAATAAACTAGTATTATATATTCCACATTCATAAAATAATAAAGTCTTTAAATGTTACTACCAAAGACAGTTTAAGTTCTATTTCATAGCAATTTTTTGTATTATGGTGTGACTTTATTAGAGGTGATATCTCATAACAAAAATCACTTTGGGGGGTATCGCCATATTTAACATTTGATATGAACGAGTCGAGTAACCGATATTCCCTAAGAGGTCTGTATTATTACTATTATTACTTGGAGAGAAATTTGAATCTGTTTTTTTCTTCTCTTCTTCTTTCTACTTTGTATATTATAGTATCTTGATTATAAACAAAAATCAAACTAATTTACTTCGAATATACTATTTTATTCAAGAAATTGCAAATTGTTGATAAACTATCATAATAAATTAGGAACAATAGTAAATAGATAGACAATCCACTTGATATAATAGAAGTAAAAGCGAGTAGACATATTCGAAAATATCATGTATGACTCGATGATTTAAAAAGAAAGTGAATGAAAGAAAGCCCCTGACTAATAGATAATCATAAAAATATGTCATAACACTTAGTCTAAAATTAAAATGTAATTACTACATACATCTTTTATTGACTTATTTAATCATAGCAAAGGTCTTTTGTAAGATCCTCATTATCAGAAGAATTGTAATACGGATCGGCGTAATTGTCTTCAGAATCATAATTAAGATCAGCGTTATTGTTATCAGAATCATGGCTAGGGTCAGTAGATTTTACAGTGGCGACTTGATTAAGATGATTCTGATGAGGATTTTGTGTTGTGTTGTCTTTTTCTCTTTCTTCTTCTTCTTCTTCTTCTTCACTCATATCGCATTCTGTATCGTAGTTGATATCATTTCCATCATCGCTGTTATTATCTGATGGATCGTAGTTGGGATCATTGTTGGTGTTGTCATTCAACTGTGCCTCCAACTTTGCCAATTTATCTCTGAGTTGCTTGTTCTCTTCATCTTTTCGAAGCTTTTCTTTTTCTAGTTGGTCATTTCTTTTCTGAAAAGCATCTTTGTTCTCATTGTTCTCTTTATTTTCTTTTTCAAGCAGATCATTTATTTTCTGTAAAGCAACTTTGCTCTCTTTGTTTTCTCTTTCCATCAAATCCATTCTTAATTGAAAAGCTTCCATTAAGCTTTTTGTTTTGTCGTCGTTTGTCTTGGTCGATTGGTTATCATTGTTAATTGCTAAAGACGACGGCTGGGTGGGATCAATAATGGCGCTATTCATTGTATTGTTATTGCTGTTGGCATTTACAAGTTCTATTTCTTTTTTTTCTTCTGATTAAGTGTTAAATGTTTAATGTTGTTATTAGTTATCATAAAATAAATAGGAAGCAATAGTAAATACCGTCTTGTTCTTCTTTAGCATAATATCTTTTGGAGTTTAATTCTTTTACTTTTTTCTTTGCATCCTCATGATCATTATCAGCAGCCTTTTGGTACCAATTGATAGCTTTTTGTAGATCTTTTATTTCATCTACAGTTTGGTATGACAAACCCAAGTTGTACAGAGCATCTTCATTCCCTTGATTAGCTGCTTTTATATACCATTCAATAGCAGTGTGAATGTTTTTAGTGACACCATAACCATTATGATATAATACACCAATATTATTTTGAGCCACACTATATTCGTTTGATGCTGCCTTTTGGTACCAATCCATAGCTTGTTTATAATCCTGAGATACACCTTGACCCAAAAAATATAAATGGCCAATATTATATTGAGCATTGCTATTTCCGTTTGATGCTGACTTGTGGTACCATTCCATAGCTTGTTTATAATCTTGAGATACACCATAGCCATTGAGATATGAATTACCAATTTGATTTTGAGCAGTACTACTTCCGTTTGATGCTGCCTTTTGAAACCATTCCATGGCTTGTTTATAATCAGTAGATACACCTCGACCATGATGATACATCCAACCAATTTGATTTTGAGCAAAACTATTTCCGTTTGATGCTGCCTTCAAGTACCATTCCATAGCTTGTTTATAATCTTGAGATACACCATTGCCATAATGATACACCCGACCAATATAATATTGAGCATTATCACAATTTTGGAGTGCTGCTTTATGATACCATGCAAGTGCCTTGGTGTAGTTTTCGTTGTAATAATAAATATCACCAATGTTATAAAGTGCTTCTCCATCATTTTCTCTTGCTTTTTGAATCTCTTGTTCTGAGATATTGATTACATCCTCTTTTTTATTATTTTAAATTTAATGAGCATTGTTGGTTCTGAAAAGTTGAGTTATGAAAATTAGAACTTACTTTCCAAGGCTGAAAATAGTTTTTCGTTGGGATCTTTTTTAAACAATTTAAGCATTTTTTTTTATTTTGTTATGAGAAACAAAAATGCAAAAAGAAAGAGAAAATTAAAGTGAGTTAAATATACTTATATTTTTGATACAAAATAAATAAATAGCAATAGTAAATACCTTCCTGTTCTTTTTTAGCATAATATCCTTTTTTGTTAAATATCTTTACTTCTTTCTTTGCTTCCTCATGATTATTATCAGCGGCCTTTTGGTACCAATTAATAGATTTCTGTAGATCTTTTACTGCATCTTCTGTTTCGTAAATTACACCCAAAGCATACTGAACAGTTGCATCCCCTTGATCAGCTGCCTTTGTAAACCATTCAATAGCAGTGTGAATGTTTTTAGTGACACCGTAACCATGGTCATATAAATGGCCAATACTATTTTGAGCACTGCTATTTCCGTTTGATGCTGCCTTTTGATACCATTGCATAGCTTGTTTATAATTAACAGATACACCTCGACCAAGTTCATACATATAACCAATATGACTTTGTGCTTCATCATAGTTTTGGAGTGCTGCTTTATGAAACCATGCTAGTGCCTTGGTATAGTTTTTGTTTTTGTAGTAAATACGACCAATATTATAAAGTGCTTTTCCATTATTTTCTCTTGTTTTTTGAATCTCTTGTTCTGAGATGTTGATTCCATCCTCTTTTTATTTTAATGAGCATTGTTAGTTTTGAAATGAAGTCATAAAAAAAATAAACTTACTTTTTAAGGCTGAAAATAGTTCTTCGTCGGGGTCACTTTTATCTTTTTCAAACAGTTTAAACATTTTATTATGACAAACAAAGCAAAAAGAAAAAAGAAAAAGAAAAAGAGAGTCAAATATACTTTTATTTGGTGATACGAAATATATTTAATTCTTTCTATTTGCTTTTATTCACAAAACATAGTCTAGCAGCCGAGCCACTTGAGTTTCAAAAACGAAATTCTTAGGGGACACAAGTAAAAATTCTAGCTGATCCTAAGTGGAGATTTAAAAGTGCTTATGTCCCATAAGATTGTTTTTGTTGTGTCCCTAAAGATGAAATTTCATAGTATAGATTTACAGCTGTGAACAATAAAATAAACAGAGCGAATAACTGCTTCAATGCAAATTTAAACAAGATATGGTATGTAAACAGTTTCTCAATCCATTTTACGTTATATATATTATTAACATAGTAAGTATAAAAAGTATTTGATAAAGGATATACTATTGATTCACAAGTCAATACTATTACTTGGTATACCATATCAGACACTCATGAATCAACATTTTATGAGGCGATTTTTTAAAGATTGAATACTTTATTTCTGATTTTATAGTAATGAAACCCTCCCTTGTCTCCACCGGCAGATGAAATAAACTTATTTGATAACTAAAGCTTGCTTTTTTTTTAAAAAAAAATATATTCCATTTAAGTGTATTCCAATATCGAGAGCTTACTACATTGATTTTATAGAAGAGAGAAGTAGATACCAACTCCTGAACGGGGGGATATCGCTATATGTAACCTCCGATATGGACTAATATTCCTAAGAGGTCTGTATTATTACTATTATTACTTGGAGAGAAATCTGGGTCTCTCTTTCTACTTTGTGTATTATAGTATCTTGACTATAAACAAAAATCAAACTAATTTACTTTGAATATACTATTTTATTCAAGAAATTGCAAATTATTGAGAAACTTTTACAATAAATTGGGAGCCATAGTAAATATATAGACAACCCACTTGATATAATAGAGGCAAAGGCGAGTAGGCATATTCGAAAATATCATGTATGACTTGATGATTTAAAAAGAAAGTGAATAAAAGAAAGCCCTTGGCTAAAATGTAATTACTACATATATCTTTTATTAACTTTTCAATCATAACAAATGTCTTTATTAAGATCCTCGTTATCAGAGGATTTGTAATACGGATCGGTGTAATCGTCTTCAGAATCATAGTTGGAATCAGCGTTATTGTTATCAGAATCATGGCTAGAATCAGTAGAATTTACAGCGGAAAATTGATTAAAAGTACTTTGATATGTGTTGTTTGTTGTATTATTATCTTCTTCTTCTTCTTCTTCTTCACTAGTATCGCATTCTGTATCGTAGTTGATATCATTTCCATCATCGCTGTTATTATCTGATGGATCGTAGTTGGGATCATTGTTGGTGTTGTCATTCAACTGTGCCTCCAACTTTGCCAATTTATCTCTGAGTTGCTTGTTT
>VCJB01003559.1:0-10779 GCA_024140155.1 Backusella parvicylindrica | reverse complement strand
AAGGTTTTTTTTTTTTTTTTGAAAATAATAATAATAATAATATAAACGAATAAAACTAACAAATAAATAAATATTAGACCTTCTGGAACCAGATTTTCTTGAATTCTGCTCAGAAACCTTCTACAATGAAGTTCGATGCCAACCTTCAGGTAAAATTACAAGCTATCATATGGCTCAAAAATGTAATATATATTGACTATTAATCTATAGGTCAATTGTCCCACTGAAAGTGACAGATTTCCTACTAAATAATTAGTTTATAATAATCGTTCTTTATATGGCTTTAGCTATATTTTTACAACTTACTAGGTCTCTGGAAGACCTCTAACTCTTAATTATCATAAAAGAGAAACAATAAATACAAAAATAATTCCTTTATGTCAGATACTATTTAATGACTTTTTTCCTTGCTAATAATTTTCATAAAATGTGAATTAAATCTTTGTTGTCAATCATATTATCCTTTTAAGAAAGAAAAAGAAAAAGAAAAAGAAAAAGAAAAAGAAAAAGAAAAAGAAAAAGAAAAAGAAAAAGAAAAAGAAAAAATAAGGACAAAGCATAAAATGATAAAAATAAAGAGGATCGATAACTTTATTCTGTAAATAAAATGAAATTTAAAGGCATTACATACTAATGGAAAATATTTGGTATATAAATAAACAAATACAAAAAAAAAAACGAATCTAATTATATGGTGGTTATTTCCTCTATTTCTATCCACTCTATTCAATTTGATTGTTTCGTGTTTAATCGAATACTTTTATTTATACAAAAATAAAATGAACAAAGTGAAATGTTAAATACTTTGGTAAATACTACACCTTTTCTTATCTCTATAACGAATTATCGTCTTATCAATGGTACGATATCAGATCATTTACATATTTATATTTATAATTATATAGCCTATCAGCAAATCTCGATATTTTTGTTTTCAACTCCCTACTTTAGCTCAAAAACATTACTAACGTATGTGTTCTAAGATTTTCAGGAAACAGGGTTTTATGAACATTATCTTATACGCTATCTAGTGGTAAAGCTGACAATGTTATCAAGAAAAAAGATAAAACTAAAGACATTACTTGCGTAAATATTTTTTTGAGGTTGTTCTATTGGCCATATTCATAACTGGTTAGCATCGCTAATACTGTTTATCGGATATTCAAAATATCCATATGATGAAGTAACAGATGTTTTCATATATATAATATTGATAAATCCTTTTTTAATCGTAATTCCATTATGATTATCATTGAAAGATCACTTTTTTTCTATTTTTCTTTTTTTAAATTGAAAAGAAAAAAAGAATAAAAAACAATAATAAGGAATTTGATGTGATTGTTGTACAGTGCCTGGAACTATGTAACATGTGACGAAATGTTTCACAGCAAGTTAACAATCATAGTATAGCAAAATTGCCTTATTCTACTTACAAAGCTGTACTGAATGGCTATTTCAAAACAAGTATAGATTAGAGGAAATAATACCAAAGACAACGCTTTAAATTCTATTCGTTTTTTCTTTTCTTTTCTCTTCCTTCTCTTCTTTTCAGCTATTCGTTTTTATTATATATATTTTGAAGTCATTGGAACCAATTTCATTAAATCAAGTATCAAAATGGATAATGACTCTAATGAAGATACAAGCCTTCGCGTCCGACCAAAGTTATTGAATGGTACCAACAACCAGTTTCATTCTTCATGGCCACGCCTGCCTCAGATTGCATTAATAACACATGACAATGTTTTACAGCAACTTCCATCTCAAGATAGTCAGCAAGCTTATCCAGAAAATGACGAAACGGATATCGGAGAGGGCTTAACTCCTTATAAAGAAAATAATGATCAAGAAAGTTATTTTGATGATTCTGAATCAATAGAATCTAAACGGCCCTCACTTGTTAGTACAACTTCATTAGTAGAAGCTGCTCTGGATAAAGCAGAGGCCCGGGATCGACATGTTCGATTTCACGATCATGTCGCTGAATCAGCAGCACTTGTACAACGCATGATAAGTGTAAAACGTGGAAACCCTTTTCCAAGCGATGAAATCCCTCCTATTAAAAAAAGATTTGAGAGTGACATACTTTTAGAAGAAAATGACTCTGATAACAATATAACATCTCCCATTGTTGGAGGAAGTGTCTTGGCCAGTCTAATGAAATTAGAGGCAACACGCGAACATTCGAAAAAGGCAAAGAAAAAGACTAAACTTAAAGCAAAAAAGGTAGCTTTTAAGAACAAAAATATAATAATAAAGAGAGAGGGACAAAAAAAAGCTAATTCGTAACTGACTTCCAATATATGTGTATATATTTAGGATAAAAAACTGGGCGCACTACAACGCAAGAAAAAAAGACCGACTTCACTAGTAAATTTCCCCATCAGTGAAAAGATTAATTTTACTGATAGCCAAACAAATCTTTCCACTCCCAAGCTCCAGCGTCCGCCTTTAGTTAATAGTCCTGTCAGTTGGTTGTCTGAAGTAACATCAAGCAAACATCTTGTACCTAATTTGGAGAAAAAGAAGAAGCAAAATGCACCATCATTCTACTCCCGTCGAAACTCGGTAGATAGCATGATAACAACAGCTTCTCAGTTTGAACCAATCACTCTAGAGGAGCGCCTAAAGATCACTTTTGAAATTGCAAATATCTTACAAAAACAAGAGTTTCTTCGAAAATTATGCAAATCACTCATGCTTTACGGATGTCCTGCTTATCGTTTAGAGCAAGCTATGCGACATGTTTCCCGTACATTGGGTGTAGAAGCCGAATATGTATATTTACCAAATGTCATGCTTATTACATTTATTGATTCTTCCATGCATACAACAGAAACTCATTTTATCAGAGAAAATGCCACATTTGAAATGCATCGTTTAGCTGATATTTATAGACTAGAAAAATTGGTAGCACACGGTGAAGTTTCTGTTGATGAAGCTTTAGAATTCATTGATAAGGTCTATACTCAACCCCCGTTGTTTCCTATGTATTTACACTTGTTTATTTATGCTCTGTTGGCGTTTGCTGGTTGTGTATTGTTTTTTGGTGGAAGATGGAAAGAAGCTGGTGTATCCGCCTCTCTTGGCAGTAAGTGTGATTTACTAAAATATGTGTAAACATTCAACTTAAAGTCTAAAATTCTTTCTTTTCTTTCTTTCTTTTTTTTCTCATAGTGATATTCGCCATGAATGAAATATTTTCGAAGACAATTTCAAGCTTTCAACCAATTTGGGAAATTATAGTTTGTATTTTAATTGGCTTTGTGGCTAGAGGTAACCAGAATAACGATCTGTGCATCGATAAAAGTCAAGGAGCACAAAACCTAATAATTCACTATTTTAGGCATTCAAAGATACGGATTCTGTTTTACACCCATTGCATTTTCTTCATTTATTATTGTACTCCCTGGATATCCTATGGCAGTCGCGATTATTGAGTTGGTATCCAGACAACTTGTTAACGGTGTGGTACGGATGGTCTATGCCATTATATATTCTTTTCTATTAGGCTATGGTGTTTCTATGGGCTCCGAGTTATATTTAGCTATTGATAAAAGCAGTACATCGACTCAAACAGAAGTCTGTAAACAAGCTTCTAATGCTGCCACCTGTATTTCTAGCGAATCCCAGTGGTATAACTTTTTGCTAGTACCGCTGTTCTGCTTAGGATTCTGTATTTTCTTAAGAGCTCGTGTACCACGATGGCCTATGATGATGATTGTAGCCGCAACTACCTACGTAGTTAACTATGCGCTTGCATGCTGGGCTCATGCTCCATCTCAAATATTGCAAGTGGCGCCATCATTTGCTCTGGGACTTCTCGGTAATCTTTTATCAAAACTTACAGGAAGAATGTCATTTGACGCAATGCTACTTGGTGTATTCTTTTTAGTTCCAAGTAGTCTCGGTCTAAAGGCAGCATTAGGCTTGTTTAGTGGTACTGAAGAGTTTGGAACACAGGGTGCGGGATTCGCATTAGCCATGATTGAATCTTCCATCGGAATTACTTTAGGTCTGTGCTTAGCAACTTTGATTGTTTACCCAAAAGGCACAAAAAACACACCATTAATGACACTGTAAATGTTTATTATATATTATACCCTTTTCATTGTATATTTTCTTTTTTATTACAATTATTACTATAACAGATATACTAGAGGTTTATTTCAGAGATATTAAAAGAAAAAATCTTCGCATGGATGTATAACATTCTAAATAATACTATGTCTACAATGCTCTTTAATAACCTGTGTTAGGCTCAGGCATATATATATGCACCGGAGGCTGAGAATTTACTGGGTAATTATTGTCATTGGGCCACTCTGATGGCTGTGGATGTACTGGGTAGATACTAGCAGTAGACGGATGGCGTTGAGGATAATTATTGAATGATGTTATCGGTGATGCTGGACTCATTGGATGATAATTGTTATTGTTATTAGTATATGGCATTGGTGTGGGCATTGTAGTTGTATTTGTGTAGTTGTGATTCATCATAGCTTGGAGATGATCATTTCTCTGATAATGATTTTGTGAATATCTCTGTGTGCTATCACTATAAGACTGATGTAACTCTATATGAGGTGAAGGTAAATGCTCTGAACTTGGAGGTGCCCAGTGAAACGCTTCTGCTTGAGAGATTGGTATAGTGGGCGACATGCTCTCAGGCGTAATAATAGAGGTCAGTATAGATCTACTAGAAGTACTTCTGGAGGCCCCGGTACTAACTCTTAATGCTGGATTATTAGGTCTAGAACTATGGGACACAGTAGCGTTACGTTTCGTGGATGATACAGGAGAAGAAATCATCATGGGTAATTGACTTTGTGTATATTCAGCTTGAGTTGAATTCACTGGAAGATAACCTTGGATGGAGTTTGACGCTGTTTGTGTAGAGCGACGATGAATCGATCCTATAACACTACTAGCTCTTGACAGTCCTACATATACAGAGCCAAGAGATGGTGACATTTGTGCAGGAATTTGAGGTGATGGTGCTGAAGTAATTTGAATAGGCAGTTCTGGTTGAATACTTGATTGAATTGTCCAGTCAATCGAAGGTTGGTGATTATTCAAGTCTTGGATTTGAACAGGCAATTGTGAATCATCATCATCATCATCATCATTACGGCCTTTCTTTGGAGTAGAAGGAATTTCATCAGGCTTAATCTCATTACGCCGATTATAATTATTTGAAGCATCTGGAATAACTATAGGGGAATCATACTGTTGTTGTTTTGGATCATCTCTATCCTGTGGTGCATTATTTGACCCAACACTTAAACTACTAATGGTATCTGATACTTGATCACTAATAGCACTATCTGAATTGAAATTCAGTTCCTCTTCTTTCGCTTCCTCATTATCATTATTATCATTATCATCTTCTATACACTGTTCTGATCTAGAATAAGTACCAATAGTAAAAGGTAAATCAAATGATATAAAGTCTGTTCTTCGGCCCGGGGATTTTGGACTTTGATCATTGAGGTTTACTTCTATTTGCACGAGATATTCTATACGGAAAATGCTACTTTTTTCTGCTTCAACAGTAGGACTTATGTTTCGGGGTATATGAAGATTAAGATCCATTGAAGTTGAAAAATCCGTCGGACTTGAAATCACAATCTTTTTATTAGCACTAGCTAAAGTAGTGGGCTCCTGCAGTTGCGATCTATTGTTTTTATTTTTGTTTTAGTAACACAAGAAAGACACATATCATAAACAATACTCACTTGCTTTTAATGGAATAAACATATTGCACTAAATTTGCTACAACACCCTTTTCTCTGATCAAAGTACTAATATGATCAATATCTACATTGATTTGTATAATGTCACCTATTGATCACATCATTTTTTTTCCAAGATGGTTAGTTTCAATAACAAAATATCAACTTTTACTTTTCTGCCTGGGCTACCTTTTACTGCGGCACGTTTAGGTAATTTGACAATTATATTTGATTTTCTGTGCTCGCCTACAATAGCCACCTCCCTAGTCTGGCTGTAAGCACCACCGAAATCACTGGATTCAACATCTATTCGTTCAAATATATTGACTGTCTTAAAGATAGTTGGCGAAAACTTCTTCATATCAATGAATCTCAAATTAACAATATGATGAGTCGCAATTACCCTGTATTTCACTGTAACAGCATTCTGTATCTATACATAGAGGCACATATCGTATCCAAAAGAAAGATTAAAAAAAAAAGGGCAACGAGCACGTGTCAGATTTCAAGAAGGCCAATGTGATGCTTTTTTTTATTGAACACTTACATTTAATGTACTAGGCAATGACTTTGAAAGAGGTATTTTAAATGAAAAGCGGAATCGATGTGTATGGGGGTGGAGGATATGTGATCTATCACTTCCATTAGGATTACGAGCAAGTAGTGCCTCATCTTTATGGATTACAACAGGTTTGTCGTTGATAGTAACAGTACCAATGAGTGCCACTTTAATATTAGATGTTCTCGTTTCTTTGTGTAGATCTAGTACAATAGAGCCTATTTTGCATACAATATATTATAAATCGTTGTTTATATTAATCTGCATTTATGTTTACTGGGAAACTAAGTTTACCTGCGATTGTTTCTCCGTGGTAGAAATTTCGCTCTTCATCAAGGTCTATATAGAACTCGTTTTGCTTGCTTGATAGTTCCATTATCATCTTATTTGTATTATTATTATTTATTAAGTTAAACTATGAATATTTAAAAATGGATTTATTCTATATGTATAATATGTATAAAATAAAGGAGGGAGTGTAAGAAAGTCAAGGGAAAAAAGGAAATAGAAGAAAAAGAAAAAAAAATAGTTATAAATATGGTTCCACAACCCCTTTTGTGGCACCACAACAAGGCAGTCACATTAAGCATGTTTAATACCTCTTGTTGCTATTTAAAAATAAACAAGATTTACCAAGATTTCGTTCTTTTATCCTCAAAGCTTACCTATTATGTTTAGCAGCGTATCTTTCATTTATATAAAATAGTATACTCTTGAGCTTTTTTTTTTCAATAATAATCAGCATTAAAAATTTGTAAGTATTCTAAAAGACTAGGTGATTAACGCTGTTGGTTATAATGATATAACCAGTCCTGCTTTGTTTAATGTTTAGGCTTTATTTTGATGTTAAACAACTGAATGATAAAATGATCATCTTTAATAATAGAAAAAGAATTAACAATACCAAGCAATATTGCTTATCAAATGATTGAATTGTTGTCAAAAATAAACATGATATCATTCATTGCTTAGATTGAAACACAGCACATTGTGATGATAAACTTCGCAATATCATTGATCGATTTACATGAATTAAAGGAAGAGAAAAAAGAGAAAGAGGAGAGGACAAGTTTCATCCTCGATCATCACTTGAAAGAAAGAAAGTTTAAGTGTATAGCATTAATGCAATATTAGAACTAAAAGCTCCTAGTATGCGTGCTTTGCCAAATGTAAGAGAAAAAGATGTATCATTGCATTGTAATTGCTTATAAGCAAGAACTATATTTATATCTTCTCTATTTACTTCTTCGTGAGAAATAAATTCCAAAATTCGCCATAAAAAATCACAAATTTGAAAAAGTAAAATCACGAAGTGGAGTCCAAGTGTAAAGTGTGACTGTTCTGGAATGCGTAAAGTTGGTTACGTACCTGCCACAACGAAATAAACCAAAACTACTTTCTTTTATTTAATCATAATAAAAATATCATGTTTTTAACACGCTCTGAATACGATCGCGGTGTGAATACCTTTTCACCAGAAGGCCGTCTTTTTCAAGTAGAATATGCTATTGAAGCTATCAAGGTAATACGTGTTTATTGTCTATTTTATATATCTAGCATATCCTAACGTTTAAATAAATTAGCTTGGAACTACAGCCATTGGTGTACAAACATCAGAAGGTGTTGTCCTTGCTGTAGAAAAGCGTGTCTCTTCTACTTTATTAGAACCTAGCTCCATTGAAAAAGTGATGGAAATCGACTCACATTTGGGCTGTGCTATGAGTGGTATGACAGCCGATGCTAGAACTATGATTGAACACGCTAGAGTTGCTGCTCAAGTATGAAGATGAATATACAAATTAATATATACGAGTAAAACTAATATATTTTATTTATATACGTAGAATCATAGATTCACTTATGATGAAAAACTCAAGGTTGAAAGTGTGACCCAAAGTGTATGCGACCTTGCTTTGCGTTTTGGTGAAAGTGCCGATGGTGAAGAATCAATAATGGTAAGGCTTATCCCTTTTTCTTCTTAGATAACCTATTAACTGTGATACTTTTAGAGTCGACCTTTCGGTGTTGCATTACTTATAGCTGGTATTGATGAAAATGGTCCTCAACTGTGAGTAAAGAAGTTTGCCTGGTAAAGATATGAAGTTAATTAAATATTTAAATTTTAGCTTTCACGCAGATCCTTCTGGTACATTTATGAAGTATCAGGCAAAGGCAATTGGCTCTGGATCTGAAGGAGCTCAAACGGAATTACAGAAAGAATACCACAGAGTAAGAATGATATTATTGTAATCTCTGATTGATTTACTCATATTTTTGTATTCTAGTCCATGACTTTGAGCGAAGCAGAGACCTTAGCATTGACTGTATTGAAGTCTGTTATGGAGGAGAAGTTAAACAAGTCTAACGTTCAGATTGCATCAGTCACACCAGAAAAGAACTTTAGAGTTTATTCGGAAGAAGAATTACAAACTGTCATTGATAGATTGTAACTGTTTGGTTTTTTTTTCACTTAATATCCACAAATAAAGGGATAGTATATAATTAGTTGCTGTATATCTGTCTTGATTTTGAGTGAGTTAAAGAGCGGTTTATTATTGTACATATATAGTTTGTAGTAGTAGTAGAAGAAGAGGTAGAAGTAGAAGTAGTAGTAAGAGGTGGAGGAGGAGGAGCGATAATTCCGGAATTATAAGTACATTCAGTACTTCTCTATATGATTCAATCATGAAAGAACAAAAGAACAAGTGTAAATATTAATAATAAAAGATTAAGAGAATTGGTATGATGGATTCCATTTGCATCATCTGAAAACACACCTATATATCCCATGCCACCAAAACTAGGAGAATACTGATATGGATAGCTTCCTGGCATATCAGGCGAACTCGAATAGATGCTTAGTGGTGGTTTTGTTCTGTTATTGATCGCATCAATGACAGAAGACGGGATTGCTGTGCGCATATTAACCTTACTTGATATAGCATCTTCAGCAGTTGCAGACTCAACAATGGATGAAAGTGAAATGTGAATTGTTTTAGATAAAGTTACTGATGAAGACGTTTTTGTTATAATGGACCATGACGAGCTGGCAGTTGATAAGGTATTTCTTGTCGGTTTTTCTTTCTTAGCTGCATGAAAACTTGGTATTATTGACGGTGCTTTCACCGTAGTAATAGGAACGATTTTGCTGTAGATTTTACTTGTTGCTGTTGATGTTTCTGATGCTACTGTTGTAGATGAACTAGCTTTAGTAGATTTACTGGTGCGCTCTTCTGTTGATGTGGATTTAATATCTTTACTTTTTGAAGTCGGTATTTCCGTGACTTCTTCCCATGTCGAATCATCGTCATTAATATCATCCCTTAGCAAATTATCTATGTCATTATCCAAAGTAATATCATCTGTATCCTCTTCCCAAATAGGTTTTTCTAGGTCGTCTTTGACCTTTCTTATTTCTGTATCTAATCCTTCTTCTGTCTCGACAATATCGGTCCATTCATCTTCATCTAGGTATTCATCTTCAAAGTCTTCCTGCTCTTCATCTTTCATATGCTACAAAATTAAGAACATATTAGTACCCTAAAATTATTTTAATAGCTTATAGCTTACAATTATATCGGGGTCTTCATCTAAATCATGTTTAATATCTTCCCAATTTGGTGGGGGCTCGTCATGTAAAAAATCCTTTAGCAAATCCTCACCCATATCAACGTTAATGTGGCAACCAAATGACAGTAAAAAGAAAAAAGAAAAAAGAAAAAAGAAAAAGAAATATAGTAAAAGGACTTACACTTGTCCCTTTTCCCCAATGATAAATATATATACATATAAGTCACTACATTATGTTTGTTGAAGTTGATATTTAAACTGACTGTCTTGCCGAAATACAAAAACACGGTAAATTTCTGGAGAGAAAATCTGTTATTAAACACTTTTTCGGTAACAAACAAGCATATTCTATTTTAATGTTTTGATAGCATTAAGTTATATTGATTATGCTTCAGACATGGTGTTGGTCTAATGAGTCTTGTACAATTGAGATAAAGTACTGTTTAAATAACAGTGTTACTTTATGTCTTACATTATAATTAACAGATCGCTTACGGGGTATACCCTACCCTATTCAAAGTGGGGATTCAAAATAGGTATATTCCATAAGGTTGTTATACCACATAAAATAAAATTTGTAAAAACGCGAGTATATCACGTAAAATAAAACTTATAAAGATGAGGGTATACCCTCATTCTTATGGAGTATACATATTTTGAATCCCCGCTTTTAAAGGGTAGGGTATACCCCATAAGAGCTGTAGGGTATATACCCCGTAAGATTTTAGTATAATTAACAGTATCACGCATCTGGGTCTGTTTTTCGGTCTGGTCTGATCACAAAATTGAGAGTCACTAGGAAATTACTCTAGTATTTTGCATGGAATTTAGGTTTTATAGCCAATCGATGTAAAATACTTTTAGTATTTTCGCATCTGGGTCTGATAATCATCAGACCCTCCAATAAAACGGCTT
>VCJB01003557.1:6244-23084 GCA_024140155.1 Backusella parvicylindrica | reverse complement strand
TTTTTTTTTTTTTTGGGAGACCTCTTTTTATCATCTCTTTTTCTTTTCTCTTCTTTGAATCGTTTGATGATAAGTATATACCAAATTTATTAGACATTATAGATTTCAAAGCATGCATTCTACCCTCTTTAAGATATAGTATATATCCGGTAGTTGCTTAAAACCCATTAGACTGGTGTGTATACTTCTTTTAACTTCAGCGGGGGTTACGCAATAATAATCGAAAACAATTGGTTGTGTGTAAAATCTGTATGGTTCTTGCCGCAAACAAATCATTCTCCTACAATCCCGCCTCGATGTAATAACAATGAAGGACATTTGATATTCAGAAAAGTACTTTATTTTTTTTTCCTTCTGTCAAAATTACTTGTCCTAAAGTGGAAATGCTGATATAGATAAGGATTATCGTCTTTGACATGTGGTTCATCTAAACTTATCCCTAGTGCAAAAGATAAGCACACATCGGATATGACAATATAGTGATATCAAACTGTAATTATTGGGCATTTAGAATTTTTTTTGCAACATATTGAATCATGGTCATTATTCAATGTCTGCTTGATCGTCTTATAATTCATGCCATTTATTTTATTGGATATGGTTGGTTAAACTAAAAAATACCAGGTATGATCATTTAGTGTTCAGTTACTTAAACCATAAAATGATTAGATAAATGCGATTTACAATGCTTGAGAAAAAGCTCATAATTTTAGCCTGTAAAACCTGTTCATATGATACTGTACGCATTTATTTAATAATAAGACGTATTAAATAATGTAACTGTGTCACTATGTATTATGCTCAAATACGCATTCTTGTCAAGTAGTAAAAAGTGGATATTAAAATTAGTTGTTTATTTATTAGTGATTTAGCAATGGAAGATGTATAAATTTTGGTGTCATGAAATATGTGTTTTTTAAAACGCATATGGTATTAAACTTTGGTAAACCGAATGATTAGTTAGTAATGCTCGCTTGAGTATATCGGTATTGAATATCTTACCTGTGTGTTTCATTCATATATTGCTGATAATCAACCCCAAATCTATCCAGCATCATCTGTTCTTCGGCTCGAATACGTTGGATGTAAGCATACAAAACAAGTGCAACAGTTACAGTAAAGGATATAATGTTTCCTACTGCTATACCAAACCCGAGTAGAGCTAATATAAATGCAGAGTAACCAGGGTGACGTATAAGACGATAGGGTCCCTCAGTACAAATATAATGATCATCAGTCGTTGCTAATGTCAACAAGTAAAAGACGTTGTAATGAGTAGACCATCTGAGCAATCCTATTCCGCAAATCATCAACATGAGACCAAAACAAACTATCCAGGTAGGTGTAGTGGACGGTATAATCAAAGTAAATAAAGGGGTGCCAATAAACACAAGAAACCAAACAGCAAAAAGACGATGAGTTGTTCCACGATCATCACCAGATTGTTGAATGGTAGTTGTAATGAGCTGTGCCTGATATCTATACTGAACGGCAAACAAGCAACCTATCAGAAAATAACCTAGAAACAATGTCAACATCCTTTCCTTTCCCAAGAAAATGGTTGATATAATATAAAAATAGAAAAATATAAAATAAACCTCATCTTCCTTTCAAAAAGAAAAAAAAATAGAAAAAAGATCAGCTGGAAAATAATGATTAACCGACTCGTTTTATATTCTTACAGAGCAGATATATCATGCTGTGCTTTATTTTATTGAAATGCTTATATAACTAAATGGCACAAGAACGAAGTGATATCAAGTAGAGTTCATATAAATATACTTTATCTAAATGTACTTTGAGATATTTTGGTAATATTAGTAATAACAAGGATTATTAAGGCATTAAATCTCTTTTATTTGAAGCTATTTCTATCAGTTAATGTATTTGTGATATAGTTTTAGTTTTATATGTTGATGCTTTCATAATAATGACTTTGTTATATTAAAATTGTTTAGGGCGATCGACCTTACTGTGCTTTGGAGTTAACAAACAAAAACCTTAATTCAACTCCAGAAGAAATGAGCCAAAAACGTTACACGTACGTGATATTGTGACACATCGTAGCTCTTAAACTGGTAGTATATCCGCTTTTCCTTTAGAAGGAAAGTGTAATATACTTCTATAACAGATAAATAAACATAAATGATAGGCTTATTCACACACTATTTTAAAATTATAGTGAAAATAGGGACTATCTATATATTAAAAGATCTACTAATAAGAAATGTTACCATGGTGATAGTTATTCATAACAATAAAGATGTGTATTATCTTTATATTTCAATGTTTATGAATGGCCATGTCAAAGTAGATGTTCCCTTTTAAAGAAATAGTGAAATCATCTATTTGATTACCGTACCATTTTAGATTGACTCTGAAGATCATTTAAAGCCCAACTGCTATTTGATTATTGGAACATTCTGTGCCTGAATACATTCAATTTTTTTTTTTTTTTTTAGATTATAACTTTAAAAAACGTATATAAAGCGTCGATATAATTCTTCTTTCTGCCTTTTTGTTGAAAAAATTCCCTTTTTAATACATTGGATCATTTAATAAAAAAAAACATGCTTTTAAAATCTTCTCGCATTACAGTTCAGTTACTTGAACCTACTTTATACATACAGTCTGATTCCAACCCATCCAACGTCATTCGTGGTACGATCAATATAAATTTACCAAAGACTACAACCATAAAATCTCTTTCAGTAAATTTCAATGGCAAAATGGAAACAAAAGTTGGTGGCTGTAAGTAACATTTTACACTCTAATCTTTTTGGTATTAGTTTACTCATTTTTATTGACAATATAAATATAGTTGATGTTTTAGATACAAATGGATATACAATAAAGAAAACTGTTGCCAGACAAAAACTAGCACTATATCCGACTGTAGAACAGCCTTCAGAACGCTCTCTTATTTTGAACTCTGGTCTAACACAATTTGGTTTTGAAATGCAAGTTCCTCCGGGTCTCCCAGAGACTGTTGATTGCGCTGATATCCAAGTTAATTACAATGTTACAGCTGTAATTGAATATTATTCAGATGCACAGCGCTTTCTCCGTTCCTCACGTCGCCTTGTCAAAGAATTCACCAAACAAAGCATTCGCGTCTCTCGTCTTCCGGATACAAATGTACTAAGCGGTGATAATGTCAATCCATCCATCGATTCCCGTACACATAGATGCACTTGGCTCCACTATCAAATTTCGACAGATAAAAAGTCCGTGGCTCTTGGTTCGGACTTACCAGTCACTTTACGCTTAATTCCTCTTCAAAAGGGAGTTTCCATTGACCGTATCAGTGTGCAAATGCTTGAACGAAGAAATGTATATACCGATGCAACACATACAACCCAATCTATCCATACAATTAATACCAGTCGTAACAACAAAACAAATTTGCCAAGTACTGCTTTGAATGGCCAATGGAAAGGTGAGATTCTTTACCAGATTCCGGAAGGAAGATCCCTTGTCCATTCTACCCAGCCCTACTCTGATTTTAGTGTCAATCATACTCTACTTGTGTCATTATCGCTTTCTATTCCGGGTGAAAACAAAATGAATCAGCGTGTGCAAAGAATGGTCACATATCAAACTGATATTGATATTCTTGATCATACTGTTAGCGAATTAGACCCCTTAAAGCTTCCTTCTTACGATGGTCCTCCTCCATTTGATGAAACTGAGTACGTTTTTGGTGATTATGATCGTAAATTTGTTGATCCTCCCTCTTATGATGAAATCTTTGCTTAAATTTATATATATAACTCTTCGTTTTTTCTTCCTCTCTCCTTTAAGCACGCTCATATACTGTATATAAATCTATGTCTTATGTAAATAATAACTATATATCAATAAACTTTTTTTTGGCAATCCTTTTAATATTACAGTATTTATTTATTACATAAATTCAGTTTTATGGGTTATTTCGATGAACTTTTTTCTTTTTTTTAGTGTTTATATATGTTTATCTTTATTCATTAATTTATATTATTTTAGTTTTACATAAACTGTTGCATCTGTGCATCAGGAACAAATTCATGTGTGACAAAAGAAACAAAACCAGTATTCCAAGCAACCGCTAATACAGCATGACGCTTGTCTGTATAGCCATATTGAGCGTATAATGGTTTTGCATCACGAATAACGGTAATATCTTTAGTTCCGGCGGGTTGATACTGAGTCTTGGCGCCACGGATATAACCACTATTAATAAAATAAAATAAAAAAAGTCAATCTCAGTCTAATTAATATATAGAATAAGGTTCAACTTACATTGGTGTAAGGAGGGTTTTATCACGTAAATTAGTTGGTTCTACTGATTTCACTTTGTAGAGCGATAATAAGTCGCTCTTTTCATGTGCAATTGCTAAGCGATAACCATGCTTTTGTTCGATTGTAATGTCTTTAATAGGACCGCCAACAGGTACAGTGATTCCATCTCCTGTTTCTGTAGTAGCTGCTGGTATGTCTAGTATTTGAGCCTCCCAAACATCTATGAAGATATAAGTCATAAGAAATGTTCTTATTAATCCATGCATACATTACCTTTCTCGATACTATCTGCAGATAAAAACAATACATTTACATCGCATTTATTTACCATGGAATAGAAGATAGATTTACTATCTGGCGACCAGCATGCTGCCTACTCATTTATGAGTTAATGTATCAAAAATAATCAAATGGTATTTTTTTTACGTTACCTGAACCCATAAACCAGGTGGATTTTTGAAGTGCTTAAAGGTCCATGTTGCTGTGTTCCAAATACGTGTGGTGGCTCGTCTGTTATATATATATATATATATATTGGTTAATTCAGATGATCAAAGTCGACTCTCATTGCTGTTACTTACGATCCTCCATCATAAAGCCATTTGCCGTTTGGACTCCATCGTAATAAGATACTACCCTTTCCATAGCGCTTCAAAGGATAGTTTCTATTCAGTAAAGTATCGTAAATCACCAAAGTGTTGCTTGAAGTGGAAGCAACTGCAATTGAATGACTGCCTGGTTTAGGATCCCAGGCCAAGCTACTGATATTATGATGATCGGGATAGCAGAAATAATTCATAGAAGCATTAGGGTGAAATCTTGGTCGAGTTTCATTAGAATCTGATGCAAGGGCAGATGCTGGGACAGAGTTACTGTATGTTTCAAATTGAGCGGTTGATGTAGCGCTGTCATTTTCTAAGCGCCATACACAAACTCCCTTTTCACAACCAACAGCCAGTGTGCCAGCTGCTTTTCCTTTCCATTCCATACAGGTGATATTTTCCATAAACTCGTGGCGAAGAATTCTACATTTCCAGTGATTTTCTTGTGCTTGGTAAACATAGACTTGATTATCTTCATAGCCAATGGCCAATATACGTTTGTGTGGATGCCAAGCAATACATTTAAACGGTTGATCGTCTTTCTTATGGATATCTTGGTCTAAAACTGTGTCATCTATAGTCGAATATGTTTCTTGTGCTGTTTTTAAAAGTCCTTCCACTTTCTTATAAGGTGCACTGATAAAAATGGTATGGTTAATAACATATATAATGTATAATGTTATTTTTTGACTACTCACGATTCTTGAATAAGAGGAAGACTATATACATATGTGTATATATATTAGAATGAATATATTATCTGTAATAGTAAATAAATTACCTTTGCTTCCATTTGTTTTGGATGAATTCCATCGCATCAACGCCTAACTTCTCAAAGGGATAAGGCTCTCTTTGTACTGTATTGGAAAAGTTGGGTTGAGCTGCAGTGATGGGCTTAAATTCGATGGTTGGGTATAGATAACACTATTTTCAAGTTGATTTAAATATATAGAACGAATATATTATAGTCTTTTCTTACATTTCTTGCTGCTAGATCTTGTAATGCAGAGTCACTTCCACTTTCGGCTGATACTATTAAAAGAAAAAGCGATTTAGCAAAAATATGTTTTATATACTAGAACGTGTTCTCATATGCTTTACTTAAAGTGCCGTCTAGTTCAGCTACAGTTCCTCTATTCACCTCAGGTGCTGTATATAAAATTGGCATTTCAATAAAGATATTTTAAAAGTAAACAGAGAGGTGAAAAGAAAAGAAAAGAAAATAAGGCGCGTTTGAACATATATAAACACACACATACGACCTCAGATTAGGACTTGTGGCTTATAAAGCGGACTCCTAATCTAGTATCGAAGTCTATATGGCGATATATAAGATGCAAACACTTTATAAAATGAAAGACAAAGATTCATCTACCAAAGCTACTGGTCTAGTGGAAGTGTTAATTATTTATTATCATGAATTCAAAAATGTGGTCAATCGTTTTGCTGAATATATTTCTCAGTGTAAATTTGTTGTCAGATCAACTACTTTTGTGTTTTATGTATGTCATTATAAATTACCATACCTTATCAATATTTGTGATAAGTCACTTTAATCAATGTTAAAACCAAGTATAGTGGTAATAGGTTACTTGAAATCAGGGCAGTTTTATATCTAAAGTGATACTACACTGAATAAAAAGGATCTAGACACGCCCTCTCTCGAAAAAGGCAGACTGATTCATCTATAATGAAATATCTGTGATGGTATTGATTAACTCTAAAAAGGATACTACGTTATAGATATAGTATTCTTAGTAAATTCTATATCAATAGTAATAACAAGAAGATGGCCATCACCATTTATAGGGTAAGCCCTCATTTGTTACGATCTGTGACTGGCTTATAGTTTGACTTACAAGCATATATACAGAATGACATGGTTTTGTTGTAGTATATCTTTTTTCTCTTTTTTTTCAAGATAAACCAAAATGTCAATTGAGCCTGAGGTACCTTACTCGTTTAGCGATGATGATTCATCAGATGAATATGGAGGTTCATGGAGAGATCCTACTATATCACAGACACCTAGAGAGTTTCGAACAACCACCACTCAAGTTCCTAATTCTCGCGGTACACCTAATGATTACTGGGTTCTGCCAGGTTGGAATATTGAAAGCATCTTGGGCCATGGACGTTCACGCATATCCGAAATCGAAAAAAAGACAGGTTCACACATTGCATACAATGAAGAGAAGCGACAAATAGATATCTGGGGTGAACCCTCTGCCATTCAAGAAACCAAAAACTACTTGAACCTAATCTATTCAAAGCTCAACGAGACTGATACCAGAAATATGCGAAAGACAAAAAAATGGGGCAAGCCTGAAAGAGAGCTCACGGAACGCGAAAAGCGTAGAAGTGAGAAGAAGCTGGCTCGGTTAGCAGAAGAAAAGAGCTTTCAAGGCATCCCCGCCGTGCCTCAGCCATACACTGCCATTTTTTGTATTCCAGGTGACACTGTGCCAATTGTTCATTTGACTGGTGAAAATGACCGCTACTTAAATAAAATCAGAGCTGAATGCAAGGCCTATCTTTGGTATGATCAAACAGAAGACGGATTTATAGTGAGCGGTGGATCAGATGAAGCGGTTCGCAAGGCAGCTTCTCGTATTCGTAACCATTACTTAAAAAATGTACGCCTCTCGTCTTCATTCGCTAAAAACAACTTGCTCATTATGCAGCAGCCTAAAGAAAACTGGGTTATCAAGTTTCGTAGACTACCCAGTAACTTTGAATTTGGTGAGAATTATTCACCAGAAGAGCTTGAAAGATTATTTGCATCTACATACCTCTGTGAAGTCGGTAAACCTGGTACTCCCACCGCATTGGATTTAATTCAGCTGGATGATCCAAAACAAAACAATGAAGCTACAGCTTTACCGGAAATGGTAAGAGGCATGTCAAAACGCAATGCCAGGTATATTCGACAGTATTTGGAACCAGGTTTGGAGAGATTACGTTTGACAGATTGGGAAATTCGTCTGAAGTTCCGTTTTGGACAAATACATCTTTCCAATTTCAAGCCAAAAGAAAACGTTTTCTTGCCGATTGAAAAGGTATCTGAAAAGCTGTTCAGAAACCCAGGAACACAATCACAGTTGGCTCCATGCTTGAGCACAAGCCGTTCTGGTTTGGACAGTTTGTTTGAGTATCTTTCAATCCATGGCCAAGAATTTGCAGACTCTCCAAAAACTGCGTTTACCATCCATGCAGATCAGCATGCTCAGCTACTTCCCCCTCGTCTCCCTGGTGATCCCAAATTACCTCCTCGTGGTGAGAAATTCAGAACAGTGTTAAAAACAAACTTTACATCAGAAGGCCATTACAACTTGTGGAACTGTATCACCAAGTGCGAGGATTTCGTTACCGTTGATTGTGTGGACATTGAAAACCGTTATTCATGGGACTTGAAACTTCAATGTGCTCGCCGTTTATTATCTGATCCTGATACACCTCACGGTAAATTTGTGAAGCAACTTAGATTGAACCCAAACACTGGTCGCCTCATCATGCTGATTGACGAGAATGATTACGATCCCGAATTTACAGTGCAAAAAACAGTATGGAAGTATGGTTGGAGAGAATATATTATTGAAGTGTGTATGGATGAAGTATGGTATATGGATGATATAAATCATAAACACAAAGAGCTACCAGTGGATTTGTCTGAAAAGGAACCTACACGAACCATCTTTAAAGTGTCCTTGTATAAAGAGGATTGGATCAATCGCTTTGCCCAGAATTTATATCTTTCTGTGGGAGAGGCTCCTAGCTGGAATGTCAGATCGTTCCTTGCAGCTGATGATGAAAGTGTTACTTCATTGATGGCTGCAGCCAATGAACTTAGTGAAATCCTGAGTTCACATATACCTCTCTATTGGGACAATCAAGTCAACTCATTGGTTTAAATAGCTCAGTAACATTGTTTTAATACCAATAACATAGAAGCGCATGCTATATTTATATATACTACTTTTTCTTTACTTAATAAAAGCATATATTTCATATATATATATAAATATATATAAAAATAGAAATAGAAAGCCTTTTTATGAATAAAAGATATATTTATACATTTACAATTTTATTATGGTTAATTATGGTATATGGCGTGATGATTTTTTAATTGAACGAACGATCCAAGGATGCTTCAGTGCTTCATCAGGACGCATACGCTGCTCAGGATCCCAATGTAAACACTTATTAATAAACTGTACAAAGTATTCATCATTTGTTTTAAGAACCATATCGAGCGATTTGGAAGCAGGGCGTCGTTTTTTGCCTTTTGAATTGGGTTGAATACGTGGTTGTCCTTGTGAATCTATTTTATATATATATATATAAAGGATGAGTCTATGAATAATTGATATATATATATGGATATTTTTTTTTTACCAAAAAATAATTTTCGCCTTGAGCTTTTCTCAATAACGTGTGGATCAGGAACTCCTTGTACCTCCATGATACAAGCGAGTTGCTCTTGCTCATTTTCTCCAGGAAATAGAGGGTAGCCTGTATGTAATTCTGCCAATATACAACCCGTACTCCACATATCAATGGCCATGTTGTAGTTTAATCCTAGAATCACCTCTGGTGAACGATAAAATCGGCTTTGAATATAGGTATATACTACATAACAGACAAAAGCGGTGAATAAAACTAATCAAAATAATATATATATATATAAATCTACCTTTTTCATTTTCTAAGCAAGAACTTCCAAAATCAATGACTTTAATAGTACTTTTGGTCGGATGCTTTAGCAGGATGTTTTCAGGTTTCAAATCACAATGGATCAAGCGATGTTTCTGAAGTAACTGGAGCGAATTGAGTAACTGCACAGCAAATCTTTTGACAAGGCCCATACTAAAGCCCTGGAACCCATTGCTTTTAATAAACTCGTATAGATTAATGCTCAAACATTCAAATGCTATGCATAGATGGTTTCGAAAAAGGAAATGACTCGTCATACGGACATTGTTGTGTTTATCTTCTGGATCCCATTCTATTAAATCCTGTAATATCTTGACCTCGACCAATGCCTGAGCATGGAATCGCTTCTTGTTTCGTATGATTTTAATCGCCATCGTCTGACCTGAAAGGTGATCAAAACATTTCAGAACTTGTCCAAATGAGCCTTTACCCATGACTTCTAACACCTCGTATCGATACTCTAAATGATCTCGTAACTGAACAAGATAATCCCCACGCTCATCATCATATCCGTAATTACAGCTGGGCTGAGATGGACTGGTGGGTCGTTTATTTGCATGATGTCCGACAAAATATACTTTTTCATACTTTTTAATCTCTTGCTTTTCATATCCCGTCAAGTTAGAGTGATATAACTTTTGGGCAGCTGATTTTAAGAATACACACATGAGTTAATAAATAAAAAATAAAAACAAATAATGATTTTTTTTTATTACCTTCGGGTGACATGGCAATACGCATATTGGACTTTATTTTATCATTACTGATTCCAGTCGTTGGTGTTGTTGCACTTGTATGATTCCTTACAGAAACTTCTGAAGCTTGGCTATC
Source organism: Backusella parvicylindrica (assembly GCA_024140155.1). Taxonomy (NCBI): domain Eukaryota; kingdom Fungi; phylum Mucoromycota; class Mucoromycetes; order Mucorales; family Backusellaceae; genus Backusella; species Backusella parvicylindrica. Next base: position 12,654 of record VCJB01003557.1, on the reverse strand, counting down.
CACTCGCTTTCGCTCAATATTGCTGTTTGTCCAAGATTTACTTTCATCCACCAAACCCTGAAGGCGTTCCTGCAACGTCGATACCTTCTTTTTCGTTGAACTTGTTGAGGTTGATAAACTGGCCATATGCATACCAGTCGACTGTGTGCGTTGACGTGGTGTACTCGTCGTCTCTTCAATAGTCGTTTTACTCGATCGACTGGATTGTAGTACAGGTTTGGAAGAGACATTGGATGCGGACTTTTGTTTTCGCATAGCGGTGGGTTGAATTACCTTTTTAGGTGCACGGACATACGTTATTGTTGATTTCGATTGTTTTGTAGCTTCATCTTCAGAGGTTGTGCTTTCTTTTGGATTTTTTGTAACCAGGAAAGGAATGCGTGTAGGTGTCTTTGGAACAGTACGTGCCTCTCTTACTTTAGAAGGTATAATAATGGGTTCTACTTTCATAGGAGGTAAAGATAGACCTGTTACTTGAGGTTGTGTTGTCAAGTTACCGGGGAGTGTCTATAATAATAATGCATTACTATTAATATTCCTTCATCAAAAATAAAAGATGAGTCCATCACTCTTCCCCCTCGCCCCCTTCCAGTTACCTGGCCCCTTTTTCTTTGAACAGGCTTGGAAGGTGTCAATTTTGATGGAGCTGTCATGCTCACTTTTACCTTTCGTTTCACTGGTTCATCGAAACTCTGGTTTTCACCTTTATAAAGTCGACTTGAACTAAATCTTGATGTACTAGTGCTACTGTGCTTATTTGATGACTTTATTTGGTTCAAATATTCGTCCACTGTTAACGAACTCTCTGATGTAGTTGGTGTTTGTTTTTGAAGACGTTGCTGAGTGAGTGTACTAATTTTGCGTGTTCTTGTTGTATCAATTGGTTCAGGACGAGTCCCACGTGAACCACCAAGAGTTCGTGGTGTGGAACTTGCACTGATTCGTGGTGAATCTATTTTTGGGGTCGCATTGGCTAGTGTTGATCGTGTACTTGCTACTTCCACACTATCCTTCTTTTTATCTTTAGGCGCTAAATCCGCTAATGTGTATGTTGTTGCTTTATGCGATAATAATGTCTTTTGGGTATCATTTTTGCTATTGCTATTATTGCTGCTACTAGTAGTGCCATTTTCAGTTTTGTTGGATTCAAAAATATTACGAAGTCGCATATATGAGACCGATGGACTTTTTTGAACTGCGTTTGGACTTAGCGGTTCAGGCTCATAAAACGATTTGTTAGACGACAGTCGGCGACGCTCTTTTGTTTCTTGTTCCTGTTGTTGTGGTGGTGGCTGGTGTCGCTGTGGTTGAAGTTCGTTTTTCTGATGCCGTAAACGATAACTTGCAAGTCTTTTAGCAGAAGCAGCAATCAAATCTTCCAAATCCTCAAGTGTAGCATCACCTACATCTATTTTTCTATCAATTGGGGACTTTGCTCGACGAGGTGTGACAATTTCTTTCCGACGAAGAGTCCAACTGGCAGTTTCGGTCACTTTTGCTTCCAACTCTTTCAACTGTCGCATCCTTTCGGCCTGCATTTCTTTGCGTCTTGCGGCTACCTGTGTCCATGGTGTTGGTTCGTGATCAGATTCAGTATTTGAGCCGGTCATTCAGTGTATGGGATAATCTGATATTGTAATCCAATTAAACTTTTTATTATTATATTACTATTATTGTTTTAGTTTAAATAAAATATTTATAGAAATAAAAAAGAAAAAAAAGAAAAAAAAAGGTACCTCTTGTTAACAGTGAAAAAGGAACGCCAACACTGAGAACGGGTTGCATTCGTTTGGGATGACTTTTATTTCTTTTTTGTCTCTCTTTTTATTTTACTTATTTTCTCTCTTCTTGTGGAGTAAGTAAATAAACTACTAAACAAGACAAAGTAGCACCCCCTTTTTTATATTATGCTTTTATAATATACTTTTTATATTCAAGCTATCACAATAGTATATAAAGTAAGAGAGAAGCTATATTGGTATATGTTTATATATATATATGTCTGTATATTAGTTGTGGTGAGTGAGAGAAAAGAGAAGGAAAAATAAACACAGGAAAATAAAATATATGAACGGAGCTTTAAATCGTTAGCTAATTATTTTATTTTCTCCTCACTTTTTGTGACTTGATCCGCTTTCTCCTTTGTGACAGATGTTGTTTCAGTGGAAAACAAGGGTTCTCTATAGTATTGTTATGCATAAGTGAGTCGTAGCCAGTGTCGTTATTTTATATGTGCAATGTTTACAGGTACCAACCTTAAAAGAGAATACAATGTTTCTCCACTCAATTCAATTTTTTTCTTTTCTCTTTTTCTATTTTTCAGCCATAGTAGGATCAAACAATAAAAAATAAAACAAAAAAAATGGAATATTTATCTTGTGAATTGATAGAGCTAATTGCTAGTTTTTGTGACAGAAATGAGCTTTATTCATTATCATGTACAAACCATTATTTTTATCATAATTTAATTCACATGTTATTTCGGAATGTGCTATTAAAGGGTCCTAGACACTATCAATCCTTTTGTTCAAACCATTTGACATCTGGCTATTTGCAGAGTGTCCATCGACTCGATTTCTCCAGCTACAGTAACCATGGCTTACGTCTTTCAGAAAAGAGCGCAAAAGCTATGATTGCCTCTGATCAATTGGCAGAATTAATTAGAGCCTGTAAACAGCTCAAGGAACTTTATGTAGGCGAAGAAATGATGCACGCTTTTGTATCACCTAGAGTCATTGAAGCCGTCTTTTGCCATGCAAATCATCTTTCGACTTTAGATTTTACAGGTTTTTGTGACCAGAAATTTGCAAAAAGTCTCGCCCAGTTATTTGGCACAAGCTCAAATATGGTGATCTCAAAAAAGCATTTGGAGAATATATCATTCTATATGTGTATGGCACTATTATCAGATCAGTTTTTTACGCCGTTTTTTCAAAAATTACAACTTGGAGGCAATCAAATCAAAATGTTGGATTTGGCCCATACACGAATCACAAATCATGTATTTCTGTATATCAATCCAGCTCACCTGACTCATCTTTCCTTACAGGCCAGTCAGTTTCTTTCATGCTGCTCACCATTGATCCCATTTTTGCAGGCTTGTAAAAACCTGGTCCACTTGAATTTGAATGTTGATTACAGCGGTTCTAGAGAATCTCGGTTCTGTCAATCGTGTCTTGTGTCTATATTAAGGCATTTAAGTTCGTCACTGGTCACACTGGATATAGGTGGTCATTATCAATTAGACGACCAAGTATTTCAGGCAGTGAACTACCAATTACCGAGTGGACTGAAATATCTCTCCTTTGCTTACTGTCGTCAGCTGACTTTGGCCAGCCTTGTCAAGTTAATGCAAAGTACGCCCCGACTATATTATCTCAACATTGCCTGCTCGCCTTTACTGGAGCTAGATGCGCTACCACGTGTTTTAAACCGATTGGGGAGCACTTTAGAGCACTTGAGGGTGATTGAGATTAGTCCCATTATACTAAAACGTTATCCCACTACAGTTGGATCAGAATGGACGATGGCAACCCAAGGTAGACGTACCTATTATGGAAGATTCAATGATGACCCGAGATTCTGCTATTCAAAGAAGCTATTAATGAGCCAAGATCAGCCGCTGTCTGCAATGAATAAATATTGGTGTTATTCTTATTAAAATATATATTATGCTGTCGAATGTAAAACTCCGTTTGAATATTCAAAAAGAAAAGAGGGGGGAAGTTGTCCATATAGGGATGGTCTGTACAACACACCCCTTTTTGATTGCTCTTTGGAAAGTTTTTTTTTTGTTTTGTTTTGTTTGTTTGTTTGCTATTCTTCTTCTTCTCTTTTCCTTTTGCTTTATTTATTTGTATTTTTTTTATTAACAAAATGAGAGAATATAAACTTGTCGTTTTAGGATCTGGCGGTGTTGGTAAATCTGCTTTGGTAAAAAGTCAACCACTAAACAAACCAAATAACAAAAAAAAAGGGAGATAAAAAAGAAGAATGCTCATTAATATTATTATTATTATTATTTTCAAACTGATTTAGACTGTCCAATTTGTACAATCCATCTTTGTAGAGAAATACGATCCCACTATTGAAGATTCCTATAGAAAGCAAGTAGAAGTAGATGGACAACAATGTATGCTCGAAATCTTGGATACAGCTGGTACAGAACAATTCACAGCAATGCGTGATCTTTATATGAAGAACGGACAAGGATTTATTCTGGTCTTTTCAATTGTAAGTCAAGTCACCTTGAATGATCTTCATGAAATTAGGGAACAGATTGTAAGAGTAAAGGGCTCTGATAATGTAAGTAGTTGATTATTTGTTTTCGTTTTTTATTGCGATAATAAATAAATAATAATAATAATATATTTTGATAGGTGCCTATGGTACTAGTTGGTAATAAATGTGACCTAGAGTCCGAACGAGCTGTTAGTAGAGAAAAAGGAATGGCGCTATCACAACAATGGGGAGGCAAACCTTTTTATGAGACCTCAGCACGCTTTAAAATCAATGTTGATGAAGTCTTTTACGATGTTGTTAGACAGATCAACAAGCAAATGCCCTCGCAAAAGACCAAGAAAAAGTTCAAATGTGTTATTCTTTAGTTGTTGTATATCTCTTTTATTATTATTATTATTATATCTTTGACTTTTGTGTGACAGACACAATACAATTATTTATTTTTTCCACGTGCAAGCTTTTAATTGTATGTTGTACACTTGATTGGGATATATATTAGGCTTAAAAAGAAAAAGAAAGAGGAGTAAATCGTTCTTTTTTTTTCATAAAAAAAAGATAGAGAATCATATAAAGAACAATGTATATAATATTTAAGATATAAAAAAAAGAAGGGGGAAGAGAAAAGTGAGAATTACATCAATAAGCAACACTTATCAGAGGCAACATCAGGTGCGCCTCCGTCCATTCCAAATGCATCAGGCCCCCGTGTTTCCTGCTCTTTGTTGTATCTACGAATGTCACGTACTACCTCGAAAAATGCCTCGTCTACTTGGATACGTTGTTTGGCAGATGTTTCGATGAATCTACAGCCAAACTGTTTAGCAAGATCTCTGCCTTCTTGGCTTGATACTTGACGGTCAGTCTCGAGATCACACTTGTTACCAACAAGCACCATAGGGAAATAGTCGCGGTCTTTTACTCTGCAGATCTGTTGATAGAATGTTGTAATTTCTTCAAAGGACATACGGGAAGTGATTGAATAAACCAACAAGAATCCCTCACCATTACGCATATATTGCTCTCTCATGGCACTAATAATACACATTTATATAATATATATATTAGTATCTAGTGAAATGGTACCTTTTTTTATTATTATTATTTTGATTATTATATATATATACATTTATATCCACAATAAACACACACATAAAAACAACAAATCATGCATTTTATTGAACACAATGTAGAAAAAAGAAAAGTATATGTATATTTACCTATATTCCTCCTGTCCGGCGGTATCAAGTACATCTAAAAGAGCGGTTTCTGAATCAACAACGCATTGCTTGCGGTAAGAGTCTAATGAGAGCGAATATGATAAGATTTGTGTAACTTTTAATTTGAAGTGGTGCTATTTTTATTATTAGAATTACCTTCAATAGTAGGATCATATTCATCTACGAAGTGAGCTTGAATGAACTGAATGGTCAAGGCGGATTTACCAACACCTAAAGAGAAAAGAAAAAAAAATGAGCTATTTAATATTTGGCGGGGAATGGAATAGTCATCAGGAAGAGAAAGAGAAGGAATATGACAATTGAGGAGGGATGATGATGATGATGATGATGATGAAAATAAGAATACTTCGTACCTCCGCCACCAACCATGACAAGCTTATATTCACGTACAAATGACGATGCTTTTGACATTATTACTTTTTATATTATTATTATTATTAGTGGTAAAAATTATATTTTAAATAAAAAACGACTCGAGATATAGACAGAGAAAGAATAAAAATATTAAATAAGAAGAAGAGAGAAAGAAAGAGAGAGAAAAGCAGCTAAAGAAATAGGAGGTCTCCTAAGACAAAAGAAGTTGGATTCGAACCATTTTTATGTGGCTTGTGACTCCATTTTTTTATTTTCCTTAGCGAATCTAATTTGAATCCAATCCACGTGAGTGAAGCTTTTTGACAGAAGTAAAAGCATGCGAGATATTTTCTTTGTTCATTTGATGGAATAATAAACATATAAAAAACACATGGCAATGCTATTCTATGGTGCACCAAGATGCAATTTCTCTTTTTATCAGGGATCCACGAGTCCACAATATCCTTTTTTATTTATTTGTCTTTATTACTATTATTATGTAATTATATTTATATAAATTGCCTTTATATCCTTCTATATAATAATAACAATGATGATGATAATGTCGATTATGAT
>VCJB01003546.1:23619-33632 GCA_024140155.1 Backusella parvicylindrica | reverse complement strand
TTTTTTTTTTCTCTTTTTCCATTCTCACTCGCTCTTCTTCCCCCCCTTCTCCTTCATATCCTCCACCGACTTTTTATTGTATTTGGATTTTGGGTGACTAAATGTATTTAACAAAAAAATCGCTCATCATCCTTCTTTCAGCATTTTGTTTATTTTCTATTGCATCGGGACAAAGTGTAACAGAATCTACTCCAACTGCAACGGCTACTTCTGTAGAAAAACCAGACACAAGTACCAGCGCCAATAATGCCAGCGAGATCACTACCTCAGGCAATAATCCGTCGTCAACAATTAATAGTAGTAATATTAGTATAACATCAAGTCTGGAACCAACTTTCGCGTCAACTGTAGCACAATCACCCATTCCTACCGTGCAGAGCACCGGATGGGACGGTGACGGAAATCAACCTGCCCCGAACAATCAGAGCTGGCTTCGAGAGCACAATCGTTTTGTATTTATTATATTTGTTGGATTGTTTCTTATTGGTTTACTTATCTGGTATATTGTAAGAAGTGTAAAAGGAATGCGTAAAAGACTAGAAGCCGAAAACAACGCCCAATTATATATGATGCAGCAAGCTACTGGCAATAATATGACACCACAGCAGCCTATCCCGGAAACTCCTGCTCCTCCGCCTGCTTATAAACAAGAAGACTATCATCCAACTTCATCTTATAATAACAACAACCAACAACAGCCTCATTATTAAGGCAACGCGTGCAACAAGAAAGGCTTTATAAATTTTTGTTCTTTAGAAGAGTATTACAATTAGTTTTTAATTTTTTTTTGTTTTGTAATATACAGTTATTATTATTATTATATATTACTTTATTATCATTATAAACCTTATTTATTATTATATTAATAACATTGTTAATACCTATGATCAACATTTGTGGACCGTGAAACGAAGCGGACCGACTCTGTTTGACAAGTTCGTTCTTCGCTCTTCATGTTTAAAGTACCCTATCTTTTTTTCCTTTTACAGAATGAGAAAAAAATAATAATTTTATAGATAAATCTGAGTCTAATTCTGTTGTTATAACGACACAATTATCTCAAATAACTTTTTGGTTCACTGTATTGGCTATATTAAATAAAACTCTAGCAATAAAAGTCTATACATTGCATTATAATTTAACGTGCAAAAATAATCAATATAATCAGGGTATCTGTACAAAAAAAATTCTCGCTCTGTGCGTGTGTGCTGCACTAAATGCGGATTTTAAACTAATAATAACGATAGGTTTTGCTCTCTTTTTTACATGAGTTAAATAAAAACTATTGTTTTTGTGTAAATATCCATATGTATAGAACGAGTATATAATGTAACATAAAATATTTCTATCGCATTTACAAGTAATGAAATATTTATATCCATCTTTTACTTTGTTATTCATTTAAACGAGAATATTTTCTGGAGTTCAAAGTTTTGATCCTAAAATGTTACAAACAAAAATTACTAAATGATATGGACACGATTAAAAGAAGTTGAGTTATATTGCTTTTGATTTACCAAATGATCGTATACTACTTTTCTCAATAGTATTAGTGAGCAGATTTTAAATTATACTCTTCAACATAAACCAATGTAATGCATTCGCTGGAACTGCATTTTTTTTAAAAGTAACCAAAGATATATAGGCTGATATTTCATGCAAAATATATTTTTCGTGAATTAAACTCACTGTTCCTGGTACCTTTATTTGTCAAAGAAAAAATGTTGCTTTAAAACTAATTTATCTATTAATTCCTTCTCTGTTGAAGAGGGAATGATTTTCAATTGGATCAAAGAGTATATGTTACTTTACAAACCGATGATATGTTTGAAAGTCTTGCTTAATTTTATAGGTTTTTTTAGAATAAAAAATAGGAATCCACGTGTACATATATCATATATTGTGTCAAGTAAAATAAATAAATAAAACTAATATCTTTTAGTGAACTTGACTTTCAAATCATGTGGACCAACCATGGCAAGACCAGTTGCTTTCACTCCGTGTTTATGAACAGAATCTTTAGGCAGCACCCAAGTGTATTTTCTTACTATAAACAATGGTTTCGTATAAGTTAGAGCACTCTTAATAAGTAAACTAGTATAAAATTACAAAGCATAGAAAGCAAGACTCTTTGCTCCGCTAAACTAAAGTTCATTCCAATGCATTGGCGAGGACCATTACCAAAGGGGATCCAAGAATATCCTTTTAACTCCTGTTGGCTAGCTTCTCCACCGGGAGCAAAGCGATCAGGGTTAAACTCCAGAGGATTTGTCCAGTTCTTTTCAGAGTGCATCGTTTCATAAATATTAGTAGTTAACCAAGTACCTTTAGGTATAAATGATCCAGAAAGTTCGCAATCTTCGACAGAACACCTTGGAACTATGGCAGCTACAGACCAGTTAAGACGCAATTTCTGTGGTATACAAGTTTTCTGAATAAGGAATATATAAATCGAAATAAAAGCAATAGAGTTTAAATTGTAATCTTCAGTTAAACAGTTTCATTCTTACCCCAAGTTCCTTGTTTGTCATTTTCCCTTCTCTTTGCATCTCACTCTCTATCGTTATAGTGAGTAAATCGTTTTCATTATCTTCCAAATTTTCGTTTTGGCTTGCCCACTCTCGACCTTTCTATTTTTTTTTCGATCAAATTTCTAATCATGTTTTTAAACCGTTTTCTTTTTAGGAACATCCAGAGAAACTATGATTCAAGAAAAGGAAGCATAAAATAGTGGATCCGTCACACCCTTGATAACATCATTATATATTCTGACCCATTTATTATAAACCTGCACTTGGGATGTTTACAAAGAACCTTAGTTAACTAAACAATAATAAAAACTTAACTTGTTTCTTATTGGACTTTTAGTCATTTATCATTTTAATTACAGATTCGTAAAATAATACTTCAGTGTTGATTTCAAAGGGCATGGAATAGTCCAGCTATTATGAATATGAACGTATCTGTTGAGCTGTGTCTGGAGCACAACTAAGAGTTAAGGATGATTGGCTGCCATTAGAAAATCACTATTTTGTTATAATCTATTAGCTGATTACAGTAAAGAAAGGCCTTTTACTATTATTTATATATAAATATGATGACAGAGTACCAAGTCTGCCGGTCATACTAGATCATACTCGTAGTCCAGACTACCTCCCACTTAATCTGGACTACATAGCAAATTAGGTGTCGTAATTTTAATTAATCGGCTCTGTGACGTGTAGCAAATTGGCTATGGGACTAGCGATATGCTCTGGTACTTTCAGACTACCCGTTTATATAATATCAATCGAAACATGAATTAATGACTCTTTAGCTCCTACAAGGTTGTTACTCAAAGTTTTAAATTTCTTGATAAATGTGTTTTTATTATCATCATTTTTATCAAAATTTTGAAAATAGCAAAGGTGTTTTAATTAAGATTGTTTTATTTATTTATCCTTTATTGAAATGGTAATAAGAAAATATGTAACGATAACTAAGTTATTCAAAATAAAATGTATACAAATTTGAGAGAAACCGGTATTATTCAATACAATTAGACGGATCGACCATGGGCAATGTTTTCACCTTTAACAACCTTGGCTTCGTTGCCACTGATCTTACCAGCAAGCTTTTCGAGATTACCCTTAATCTTATCACCAGCAGAAGGCTTTGTATCAGTCTCAGAAGAGCCCAATGCATTGTCATGGGGCTGAGATGCGTTATGCTTGTTTCCAGAAAGTGTTTGGCCTTGAATGCCATCATGGTGCTTGGAAGCACCATGATCTCCTCCAGGAGCAGTTGCGCTTTGCATATAATTTCCACCAGAAATATCGGAGCCAGTAGAAGTCATAGGATGGTCGCCGCTAACGCCACGGGTTGCAGTTGTGGTAGCATTGTGTGTGTTGGAGGGATTTTCCAAACCTGCGGAACTGTGCTGCTTGGGGGCATAGTTGCTACGATCATGATGAGCGCCTGAGAGATCACTTACTTCATTGTTTTGTCCAGAATCAAGACGTCTACCTTCATTAGTAGCATTGACCCTAGCGTGTTCAGCAGTGTTGACTGGAGGAATACCAGTACCTGCATGACGGTTGGTGGAGGAAGGATTATTTTGACCTGCAAGGTCGTTAGAACCAGCGATGTTAGAATTCTGACTTTGATCAATCTTTCTAGTATCGGCAATAGGACCACTGTAGTTCATATCAGTACCAGTGTTGGCGCTAGCATAAAGATTAGGATTGTCCAGACCAGAAGCTGCAATACCGTGGTTTTCGTTCAACTGGTTGTTACCATCGTTAAGACGAGCGTTTTGATCAGACTTTAAGTTGGAGGAGCGGCCAAGGTCATTGCTTAAGCATTCAGTGTTGTTGACACGGTCAGTAGGGTTGTTGAAGTTAGAGTTGTTGTTATAAGCAGACATGATGATTATTTTATTTTATTTGTTTTATTTGTTTTATTTATTGAATGAAGAATATATTTTGTTGGTTGAAGCTGGCCTTTTTATATTGTTTGGATTCATGCGTGAAAAGGGCGAATGACAACAATGACAAGTGATTTACGTCAGTTTCTTGTTATGCTGTGAGAAGTAAAACTATGTATTAATCATGACGTCGTTTGAAGGGGAGTTCGAATACGACGATCGTCGATTTGAATTTATCTTTTTTGGAAAAGACCAAAGCTTGAATTTTTAGTGCTTCAAAAAATTTCTTCGGAGTAAATTTTCATATTATCACGTCACTGCTTGCTTATTTTTTTTTTCTTCACTTATGCTACACAATTAGAAATAAACCAATTCCCTTGTCGAGTAACTTAAAGATATTTATTATAAGATATGCCAGCGGATCAAAGCCATCCTTTTGCAACCTTTCCTGCTTCTGCAGGTAAGGGAAATAACGGTCTGAGACCTTATTATACCCCGGGCCTTGGTAGCGGAAACTACACAACAGTGGTGCCTACTGCCCAGTCTATTACATCCACTCCCTATAATGAATATGATGACCTGATAGACTCAAGAGCTGCAGCTAGAGAACTCATCAACTTCACTGTTTTAAAGTATCTTAGTACTGCAGTAAGCAGCCCATTTGAGGTTTCAAAAACTTTATTACAAGTACAATATATGCCACGCGAAGATGCCCACGTACCTTTTGCAAAAGTTGTCAATAACCAAGAAGACTCTGATAAGGAGCCGGAGGTAAGAGTGATGATATTTTTGTTAATATTTTCTCGACTTATACTTACCGACTATAACTAAAAAATAGCTTGGCGAGTATTCTGACGACTCTGAAGAGGAATTCGATTTTTATGAAGAGAACTCAAGACGACGACCACCTTCATCAGCACCTGGAGAGGAAATGCAGGCTGGTTCAATTGATGTTGATGATCCTATGTTTAAGAAAAAGATGCCTCTTGACGCTAATGGCTATATTGTACGATCAAGTGTATACGATGATTCAACACGACCTCCTCATCAAATTAAGCCCATTGAGGGAGGTGTTTGGCAAGGAATTGGAAGATTAATGAAACATCCTCATGAAGGCTGGCGCTCACTCTTCAAAGGTCAATATACAAATTGGATATATGAAGTATCTCATTTGTTTCTTCAACCTACACTCGAGGGAATTTTGAATGATATGTTCGATCTTTATGATGATACAATCCCTCTTGTTCACCTCGATCATGTCGGACCTAATTTGGCCACTCTCGTTGCAAGTCATGTTATTGTTGGGCTGCTACTTAGCCCATTAGAAACTATAAAGACAAGGTGAGTATATCATTATGGGTTAGAGTGCTGTGTGTGTGGCACAATGAATTTCCAGGTTAATTAAATAAGAATGTGTCAATATCATTATTAGATTGGTGGTTCAGTCTGCTTCTCCCCTTCAGCGTAAATACAAGGGTCCTTTTGATGGTTTATACACAATGATAAAGGAAGAAGGTGGATTAAAGGGACTTTACTTGAATCATAATTTGGTGCCTACCATTCTTTATCATACAATCACACCCTTATTACAGAACACTATTCCTTTAATAATCGATCGTGTGTTTCGTATTTCTGCTAGTGAATCACCTTTCCTTTACAGTTTGGCTGAATTGGGTTTAAACACTTTAGATGTTTTAATCACTTTACCTTTGGAAACTATCCGCAAACGTCTCCAATGTCAAATTAGAACTCGTACACCTGGAAATAAGCGTTTCGAGCCTGTTGTTGCATTGAGACCCGTTCCTTATACAGGTATCATGAATGCCGCTTACAGCATCATTAAAGAAGAAGGCGGATCAAGTAAAGACAAAAAGAAATCAGATAAGAAAAGAGGCACCAACCATTTTACAAACTGGAGCTTAAGGGGTCTTTACCATGGCTTTAATATGCAATGTACATCAAATGTAGTTTTGTTTGTATTACATGCAATCAATGGTATTGAAGGTAACGTGATTTTTAGCTCATTTTTTAATGGTTTATACTGATTTATTTGTCTTTTATTTTAGTCATGGATGATTATGAAGATTTTTAAATATCTTTTATGATACATTTGTAAACTATAACTATCTCACTCCTTTCTTCTTTTATGTCATTATTATTAACTAAATCTAATCTATATAAAGTAGCATCATAATGTCTCGATAATAAGTATAACATAATTGTCTTTTATTTAAATTAATGCAAATATATATATTCATCATAAAAGTTAGTCTTGAGCATTATGTCATACAGTCAACTAACCAAATATGATATGTTTTTAAAGTTTTAATAGAATGCAATAGAATCTCTTTTATTACCATTACATAATAAACTCCGCAATCTATAAAATATCGTTATGCGCATCATTATAACGTACCGTTTTTATACAAATGTTCCAGTAACGATAGAATGTTTATTTTATCTTTGCGTCATTGTATTTAAAAGCAAAAAAAGTTTTATATAATTAAAATGTATGAATTATTAAAAATATGATGGTGATGTAAGAAAGAGAAATATGTTAGAAATCATTCATTTGAAATGTGGTGTTTGGTTTATACTGAGATACTGAACGCTGCTGGTGCGCTGTAAGATGAGTATGGAAAGAAGTACTTTCTTCTGTATCCTGTCTTGAAAACATAAGAGGAAGCGCTTTATCCTTATTATTCAATGATCTAGTATTATTCTTATTATTAGCTGATGAAATGTCTTCTGTTGTTATTATTTTTTCATCTTGAATAGATTCCATTGAATCAAACTCTCTTGTTCCTTCAAAAGCAGTATTACCAGAATTCTTTTGCTTTGATAACCAAATCTGGTTTTCAGCTTTACCGGCATCATCAAGAGATCTAAATACTTCGTCATCAACGTAGTATGCCTTGAATAGCATCTCAAGCATTTGCATACGATCTTCTACACGATTGATTCTCTGGTCATCAGGCTCGTTCAAATCAAGGTTTCCGAGATTGGACATGCTATATCGGTGATGCACAGGATGTACTAAAGGAATGCCTGAGTTTGTAATATGAAATTTGGATTGGAGACCACGTAAAAGAGAGCGTTTTCTTTCACCCGTACTCCACCGATGAACTACACCCCAAGGAGATCTGGGTCGATATCCAAAAAGCCAAGCCTGAACTGCGACAAGTAAACCAAGAATACCACCCACAAAACCAAGTGCATTTACCAGTGTATAGATTTTAACATCACGCTCTATTATATTCGAAAATGAGTTTGGCAATACTTGGATTTTTCCTAGATCAGAATGCGTTAGTGGATAAATTGGGTTTGGCATCTCTTCTCTGAAATAGGTTTCTATTTGTGGAGTTGAATTTGTTATTGGTAAAAATCCAACATAGTTCCAGCCTACAGGCTGCAAGTATTGACGATCAATCATATCATAATTAGCTACACTATAAGTATAAGGCTGGATATCATAAACCCCTTGAGCTTCTTGATCATTTATCTCTCTTGTCACCCAGTTAGCAACGCCCTCTTGACTCAATAAATTGGGGATAGAATCAACGATTTCGTAAGTGGGTACATTTGGGTCCATTTTTTTGGGGTAAAAAGCTACATGAACACGACCTGCCGGTGACTGGGGCGTACCATAATAGTTAAAAAATAGTTTACTTCCGTTATTTTGGCCACTTGTGGCTGTGAGTATGAAATCTTCTGGTGAACGGAATAAGTAGCAGTTGATATCACCTGCCATATCTGTGAACACTGGTGTAAACAAGCTCATGTTTAATGGGATTATAAAGCTGTTACAGTTATATCCCATATCTGTGGCACAAGTAACACTGGTCAAGCCAGGTGTGGCCGGAGGAGAAATACCATCATAACAGAATCGGATATCTATATTTATTAAAACGATAATGTAACATGAAATGAGTAAATATCGTTAGATGTAACTATTTTTTTCTTTTAAAAATATATACCTGGAACTTCTACAGTTGCAGCAGACTCTTGAATGGTTTGAACCACATCAGGACTCTGGATTGCTTGACGAATCACAAAAGCAAGGAAAAGCGCGAATATGAAAAGTAAAAATATTTGAAACAAAAATCGTGTTGTTTCTGCCCAAAGAGGTTCACCAGTACTACAAATGTGGCACTTAATGTTAGTTATTTTGCTTCTCAAGGAAAAGATATTCCTATATTTGCTCTCTTTTAAGTACATACCGAGGTTTCCAAATATCGTCATGAATCTTTCTAAATAGTAGTTGTATATAACGTTTGAATTTCCAAATTAAAAGAATAAGACATACAAGAATAATAAAGCATACGATGGTAACACCAGCTATAATACCACCTGATATGCTAGACTCAGCTTCAGCTGGAGTAAATGACATAAGCCACGAATCTGCACTTGTATCAAAAACATTTACGTCTCCATAAAAACCATCAAGCCCTTGCCCAAAAGCAGTCACTAGATATTTCGAATCAAAAAGACCAGCAGATGCATAACTTCTTCTTGCAGGAGGAGCACCGTTAGTAAGAGGACTGCTCCATTCCCATGTCGCTGTATCGAGGACACTGATAGTATTAAGTACAAATTTAGAAGATTGTATTTTACCATTATCACCTATAATATAAATAAATTAAATTAGCTAATTATAGCTGAAAGTACCAACAGTAATGGTTAAGAGAGCTTTAATTACCTCCAAAAATAAAAATCTTATTATCAGATGCTAGAAGAGATCATATTTAATTATTAGCTTTAAAAGCATGTGAATATTTATGTAGTCACTTACAAACTAAAGCATTGTGATTGGCACGAGTAGAAGGTAAACCTTTTCCAAGTGGCGTTGTTATGTTTTGGGTATACCATAATCGGTCAGTGGTATTGAAAATGAAAGCCGCAGACATTGGTAATAACTCGGACACAGGCATATTCCTTGTGCGGTAGGAACCACCAATAACTACAATTTGGCCATTACTATATTTACAACATAGTTTAGATAAAAAATATATATACAATGACTTTAATCATTTTTACCTTAGATAAGACATAGTATGACTATATATCTCAGCTGGCATATTGGGTAAAGCAGTAATTTCATTTGTGATTGTGTCCATTACAAAAAAATCAGAGAAATATGCACTAGAATTAACTCCTCCTAGAATATAAACACTTCTACTTCCATCGTAAACTGAAGAATGGAGAGCTCTATTCGATGGAACAGAACTTGAAGCAGCGGGTTGGAGAGTAGCCCAGTTACTCGTTACAAAATCATAACTGAACATTTGTAGAGATAAATTCTGACCGTATGAGGTATTGGTGAATCCTCCTAGTAGGTACATAGTACTTTGGTTATTTACAATAACTGCTCGTCCATCAGTTGTGCCGTTCGGTGTATTAAATTGGGGAAGAGTTTGTAAGACGAGCGTGTTATTAATTAATGTCAATTCGAAAAGCTCATTTGCATTGTTGGCTGTGGAATTTTTACCACCGAACATTATTAAAGAGGTGTTCCTTTGTGCTGTAGCCATATTTCCTATCGAAGGAAAGCGTAGGCGTAGATTTGGAAAGTAAAAACTTCCATGACAAGAGACTATTAAAGTGGTCA